>JAXIVD010011716.1:2500-10790 GCA_036785275.1 Cancer borealis
TCGCAACACTCGTGAATAATATCCAACAATTATACATCATTTCCTTGTCTCCTGTACGCGTAACACTGGAATAGTTAGACTTTAATTAAATTGTAAAAGCTTCCCCTTTATAATTGAGTTAACGTTTTCTACCATTAATGAAAACGGATAATGTCGACCCACTGCAGCGAGAAAACCAGTCTGTTGATACTTCCTCTAACATTATTAAACGAGGCGTATCGATAATTAGTACCTGTTGTCATTAAATATAAAGTACAGGTGTGTAGAATACATGATAAAGCTGCGTGAAGCACAACCTGTACCGTGAATTATTGCTCTTCATTAACTGTACTGTCCTTGTCCTGCTCACGTGGTTTTTGCCTCAGATAATATTCCTGTGTAGTAATAATAATATCCACATGCATGAATTCATTTGACATAGGCGATAAAAGTGATGAGTCGGGATGTGGTTTCAATATAACATGTGTATTGTTTCAATAGACGACCGACCATTCGTATTGAAATATGTGTTTGAAGAAGCAACAAGTACAAGGTTACCAGGTGATCGATGTAGTCCTTGAGCAGACAGTCACGTGAACCAACACTCACAAGGACAGTCCGTGAGTGCCAGTCAGATTGTGGTGCAGGCTGGCACACTAGGCAGCACACCAGCACACAACCACACCACCTGCACACACACACCACTGCTGCCACAACGCTATCCAATGACACCAAACACGTGAATCCATTATTTAATTATCTCCACAACAAAAGGACTTTCATTTCGAATTTCACTCACCGAAGCAAAAATTCATGAGCTTTTTGTGATAATAATGCCACTTATGGAATATGTGTTGTAGTTTGTGTTGACTTAGTACATTGTTGGGAGGCTCTGAACCTGTGGTCCGTGTGTGTGTGTTGACGCTCAGCACCTGGTGGCGGAAAGTGTGGCAGGCTGTGGTGTGTTTGTTACCTGCTCACCCTACTACCTGTCCTGCTTGTATCGTATGTTACCTGCTTACCCTTCTGCCTGTTCTGCTTGTATCGTATGTTACCTGCTCACCCTGCTACCTGTCCTATTTGTATAGTATGTTACCTGCTTACCCTGCTACCTGTCCTGGTTGTATAGTATGTTACCTGCTTACCCTGCTACCTGTCCTACTTGTATAGTATGTTACCTACTTACCCTGCTACTTGTCCTGCCTGTATCCATTTATGTTTCTTTATTGCATGCATGATGCCTTTATGTATCGTTCATTTTCTCAACTCTGCTGATGGTTTCTTATTTCTTAAAACACGTTCCCAACACTGAACTCTCCAACCATTGATCTTTCTTCTCTTTCTAACTTATTCTTCAGTGATTGAGTTTTGCTGCAACAGTTCTCAGCCGAACATTGTACTTGTAACTACACACATACACACACACACACACACACACACACACACACACACACACACACACACACACACACACACACACACACACACACACACACACACACACACACACACACACATATAAACCTACTTTCATATATAAATATATGTATATATATATATATATATATATATATATATATATATATATATATATATATATATAAATAGAACACTCACACTGTGGATGTAAAAGGTTGGTTGTCAGTCACTTTACTTAAATCCTTTGGCATTTCTCTCTTTCTATACTCCTCCTCTCCCTCCTTCTCCTCCTCCTCCTCCTCCTCCTCCTCCTCCTCCTCCTCCTCCTCCTCCTCCTCCTCCTCCTCCTCCTCCTCCTCCTCCGTGTAACTTCACGGATAGCCTGGTTAAGTTCAGTAGGACTGTTGTTGTCTGTTCTTCCTTTGTACTACTCCTCCTTCTCTTCCTGCTCCCTTAGGACTGTTACTGTCTGTTCATCCTTGGTACCATTTATCTGTACTCCTCCTCCTCCTCTTTCTCTTCCTCCTCTTTTTCCTCCTCTTCCTCCTCTTCCTCCCCCGTGCGCTACCTCCATGTAACCGAAGCCCTCACCCTGACCTTCATCCCACCCTCCCTCTTCCCCTTCCCCCTGCCCCTGCCAACTCCCTCTGCCCCCTCCCCCTGCTCCCTACCCCGCCCCCCCCCTGTCCCCTCCCTCTGAATAAAACACGAGCACCACCAGGAGAGGAGTGAGGGGAAGGTTGAAGGGGAGAGAGAGAGAGAGAGAGAGAGAGAGAGAGAGAGAGAGAGAGAGAGAGAGAGAGAGAGAGAGAGAGAGAGAGAGAGAGAGAGAGAGAGAGAGTGAGTGAGTGAGTGAGTGAGTGAGAGTAAGACAGACAGACAAACGAACATATAAACAGATAGAGACAGTAACAGACTATTAGACAGAGAGAATGATATACACAGAATAAGTCAGGGTTAAACAATATGTAAACAGAGACAACTATAAACAAAACAGTTGGAGGAGGAGGAGGAGGAGGAGGAGAATTAGGTGGAGATGGAGGAGGAGGAGGAGGAAGAGGAAGAGACAAGCAGACAGAGGGGGAGATGGAGGAGTAGGAGGAGGAGGAAGAAGAGGCAGGCAGACAGAGGAGGAAGAGGAAGAAGAGGAGGAGGAAGAGGAAGAGGAGGAGGAGGAGGAGGAGGCGGGCGTAACAGAGGAGGTGTGACGGGCTGGTACAGACAGGAGGAAGGAAGGATATGCAAAACGTGAGGGAACACGACTATTTTTTAATTTACAAAACATAAAAGCTTTAGAGAGACTATGGTATTTTTAGGGTAAGGTAACGGAAGGGAGTGTGTTCCTCTCTCTCTCTCCTCCTCCCTCTCTCTCTCTCTCTCCTCTCTCTCTCTCTCTCTCTCTCTCTCTCTCTCTCTCTCTCTCTCTCTCTCTCTCTCTCTCTCTCTCTCTCTCTCGTATTTTAGAAAGGCTGCTAAAAGGAAGGAAAGGAGAGGTTGAAATAGGATAAAAAGTAAACATGAACTGAGGGAGGAAGGTAAGGGGAGGGAGGGAAGGGAAGGTGAGAGATATAGTGAAGGGGTTAAGGGGGGGAAGGGAAACCGTGATATTAAGGAGAGGAAATGAGGGGTTTTTGGCACGGCTTAAGAGAGAGAGAGAGAGAGAGAGAGAGAGAGAGAGAGAGAGAGAGAGAGAGAGAGAGAGAGAGAGAGAGAGAGAGAGAGACAGAGAGAGAGAGAGAGAGAGAGAGAGAGAGAGAGAGAGAGAGCGATTTAGGGGAGTACAAGGGGAAGAGAGGGATGAGGAAGGGGAGAGGAATGGTGTGTGGTTTAGTTTTCTTTCTTCTTTTATTATTGAAGCCAAACTTTGATGGGAATGAATAAGGTAGTTTGTGTTCATCGTAACTTTTTTGTATGGAAGGAAAACAAAACTCTTACGTCAACGAGAAAAACAGTAGTGACGCAATTCATGCGTTTTATTATTATTATTATTACTATTATTATTATTATTATTATTATTATTATTATTGTTATTGTTTTTTTGTTTTGTTTTTTTTCTGCTTCTTTTTTTCTTCTTCTTTTTCTTTTTCTTCTTTTCTTCTTCTTCTCCTTCTTTTTGTGGTGTTTTAGTGTGAAAATCTTGAATGAAAGGGAAGTAAGGTAAGGTAAGTGTTGGCACACGCTATAGCTGCGTGTAGGTGCGGACGTACATCTCCCGTCGCATTGGCCCTTGAGCCTGTGGTGGAAAGTAATCCGTTACCCCGGGACACAGGGTCACTGTGACATCTGATGGCTGGTAATCCCTCCCTCGAGAAACTTGTACACACACAGAAGAAAAAAGGATGTATCCATGCTTTTTATTTCTGTTTATAATTTTGTTTAATTTTTGTGCTCTTATATTTTTATTTGTTCCTTTATTTAATCACATTCCTTGAACGAATGAAAATTAAATACGTAGAAGTTTTAGTAATAATGATAGACAAGGGTTGACTAAAACGCTTCAATCTACACTCTTTAGAAAGACGTAGGGTAAGGAAAGTTCTATTAGAAGTGTTTCAATGGGTCAAGGGTTTCAACAAAGGGGACATAAACAAGGTTCTCATAGTCAAGGAGCAAGTAAGAACACAAACAAATGGTTTCAAACTAGATAAATTCAATTTCAGGAAAGAGATACGAAAAAATTAGTTCACTAATAGTGTAGTAGAGGAGTGGAACAAACTCAGCAAGCATGTGGTAAGTGCCGGGACAGTAGATATGTTTAAATAAAACATTAGGTAAGTGTTAGGTGCACAGGAGCTGCCTTGAGTAGGTCAACTGGTCTCTTGCAGCCTCATTATTTTCTTACGTTCTTATGATAGTTGACGTAGTAGTAGTAGTATAATAGTAGTAGTAGTAGTAGTAGTAGTAGTAGTGGTAGTGGTAGTGGTAGTGGTAGTGGTAGTAGTAGTAGTAGTAGTAGTAGTAGTAGTAGTAGTAGTAGTAGTAGTAGTAGTAGTGGTAGTAGTAGTGGTAGTAGTAGTAGTAGTAGTAGTAGTGGTGGTAGTAGTGGTAGTAGTAGTAGTAGTAGTGGTAGTAGTAGTAGTAGTAGTAGTAGTGGTAGTAGTGGTAGTGGTAGTAGTAGTAGTAGTAGTAGTAGTAGTAGTAGTAGTAGTAGTAGTAGTAGTAGTAGTGGTAGTAGTAGTGGTAGTAGTAGTAGTAGTAGTAGTAGTGGTGGTAGTAGTGGTAGTAGTAGTAGTAGTAGTGGTAGTAGTAGTAGTAGTAGTAGTAGTGGTAGTAGTGGTAGTGGTAGTAGTAGTAGTAGTAGTAGTAGTAGTAGTAGTAGTAGTAGTAGTAGTAGTAGTAGTAGTAGAGGTGGTGGTGTTGGTGGTGGTAATAATTGTTTCATCATTATAATGAACTGTATCCTTTTCAGGTGATGCCTTGGAGTGTTTGTCTTCTCGACGGTGGTGAGTACTTGTAATTATTGTTTATTTGTTATTGTTATTTACTTGTTATTGTTGTTTAATTGTTATTGTTACTTACTTGTTATTGCTGTTAAGAAGCAGAACTTGTGGCTCCTTGTGTTTCCCTCTCGACTGGTGCCTTGAGGGTCACACTGGCAGGCTCTCCACCTTAATTAAAGCCAGGCAGGTAGAAGGACAGGTAGGCCAGACACTTGACCTGAAAATGTCCCCACCGCGTCGGGCGTCGCAGCGTTGCGGCGGGAAGGTCAGAGTTCATTGTTCATACTGATTGTTATCTTTTACTTGTTATCATTTTATTCATTTATTGAATATGACGTAACAGTTATATAACGTTGGTGACCATGGACTTCAATTCTTCTTGTTTCTCTTCACTAATACAACAACGACGTAATATTCTATAGGTCGCCGGTAACTCAATCAATACAGATTTTTTTCTATTGACAATTCTAATAACATAATCGGATACCTTCTTTATAATAATATGGATAAGAATCTATATCAAATACTATTTTTCGATGCGTTCTGAAAATTGGCATTGAATGTTAAAGAATGTTGTACTGCGTCACCTCACCTCCACAACATTATCTAACGAACTCTTAGTCTGTAATACACTATAGATGTTTGGAAGATTTGTAAAGCATCGTCCTGCTACGTACATGTTGGTCTTATTTTTTCAACCTACGTGTGTGTTAGTGAGTGTGTTCAACCTACGTGTATGTTAGTGAGTGTGTTCAACCTACGTGTGTGTTAGTGAGTGTGTTCAACCTACGTGTATGTTAGTGAGTGTGTTCAACCTACGTGTGTGTTAGTGAGTGTGTTCAACCTACGTGTATGTTAGTGAGTGTGTTCAACCTACGTGTGTGTTAGTGAGTGTGTTCAACCTACGTGTGTGTTAGTGAGTGTGTTCAACCTACGTGTGTGTTAGTGAGTGTGTTCAACCTACGTGTGTGTTAGTGAGTGTGTTCAACCTACGTGTATGTTAGTGAGTGTGTTCAACCTACGTGTGTGTTAGTGAGTGTGTTCAACCTACGTGTGTGTTAGTGAGTGTGTTCAACCTACGTGTGTGTTAGTGAGTGTGTTCAACCTACGTGTGTGTTAGTGAGTGTGTTCAACCTACGTGTGTGTTAGTGAGTGTGTTCAACCTACGTGTGTGTTAGTGAGTGTGTTCAACCTACGTGTGTGTTAGTGAGTGTGTTCAACCTACGTGTGTGTTAGTGAGTGTGTTCAACCTACGTGTATGTTAGTGAGTGTGTTCAACCTACGTGTGTGTTAGTGAGTGTGTTCAACCTACGTGTGTGTTAGTGAGTGTGTTCAACCTACGTGTGTGTTAGTGAGTGTGTTCAACCTACGTGTGTGTTAGTGAGTGTGTTCAACCTACGTGTGTGTTAGTGAGTGTGTTCAAGCTACGTGTGTGTTAGTGAGTGTGTTCAACCTACGTGTGTGTTAGTGAGTGTGTTCAACCTACGTGTGTGTTAGTGAGTGTGTTCAACCTACGTGTGTGTTAGTGAGTGTGTTTCTTCATTCACTTATTATGTTTTATTTTACGTTTTTATTTCCTTATGGGATCGATGATTCTGTGGATTATTAAGGCTTTTCCTCTTTTCTTTCTGTGTTCCTCCTCGACCCGCGCCTCCTCCTCCTCCTCCTCCTCCTCCTCCTCCTCCTCTTCCTCCTCCTCCTCCTCCTCCTCCTCCTCCTCCTCCTCCTCCTCCTACTCCTCCTCCCTCTCCTCCTCCTTTATTCTCCACACACACCTTTCCATTACATCGTCTTTCACAGTTTAGTGATGATGAATGCGAGAGTGAGTGGGAGAGCTGGAAAATAGAGAGAGTCATCCATTCCCATCGCCTCCCCCTTATCCCCCTCCTCCCTCTCCTCCCCCGCCTCCCCCTCATCCCTCGCCTCCCCCTCCTCCCCCTCATCCCCCTCCTCCCCCTCACCCCTCTCATCATCATCCGCCTCGTCATCACACTACAATCCCCTTCATCTTCTTTCCTCCCTCACCTTTGTTTCCTCTACGGCTTCGTCATCTACATGAAGGCATAGGAAGGGAAAAAAATGGAGGCCAAAATTAAAGAAGAAGAAGAAGAAGAAGTAAAGGAAGAAGAAAAAGTAGAAGAAGAAGAGAAGGTAAATGAAGAACGAAAAGGAAGAGAAGATGGAAGAAAAATGCAAATATACAAAAGAGGATAAGAAGAAGAACAAAGAAGGAGGAGGAAGAGAAAGAAGAATTTAAAGAAAAAGTTAGATAAACAGATAGAGAGAGAGAGAGAAGGAACAGAAGGTAAGGCAGACAGTGAAGTATGAAGAGAGGATAAAAACCATGATAAAGATGGAAGGAAGCAACACATACATAATAGAATCAAGGCCTAAGAAGTGAAGGCCATCCAATCCCTTATTAAGAATCAATGTCACAACCTGACTCTCCGTCTTAACAGATCCAACACCACAACACAGAATCCAATCCTTTATATATTATTTTCTCTTTTTATTCAGGCAGAGAAGAGCTTATATATATATATATATATATATATATATATATATATATATATATATATATATATATATATATATATTTTCACCCGCTACATTTTTTAGGCCTAAAGGAATACAAATGAAGGCGTGTTAGGGTAATGGTTTTGTGTATGTGTGTGTGTGTGTGTGTGTGTGTGTGTGTGTGTGTGTGTGTGTGTGTGTGTGTGTGTGTGTGTGTGTGTGTGTGTGTGTGTGTGTGTGTGTGTGGATGATGGTGTGGGTGTGGGTGGGGGAGCGTAAACCTCAGAAAAATGGCGCCGAGACACAAGAGGAATAATCTGAGCTTGGAAACCCGGCGGAGAAAATAACATTTGAGTGGAAGAGAGGATGGATGAATTTTACAAGTGGGCGGCTCGTGTTTCGCCTTCCACGCATCCACGGGCGGAGGGAGAGGGGGAGGAGGAGGAGAGGAAGGGGGAAGGAAGGGGGAAGGAAAGGGGGGAGGAAGGGCGAGGGAAAGGGGGAGAGACAAAGAGAAAAGGCAAAGGAGTTGGAAAGGTGAAGCAAGAAAGAGAGAGAGAGAGAGAGAGAGAGAGAGAGAGAGAGAGAGAGAGAGAGAGAGAGAGAGAGAGAGAGAGAGAGAGAGAGGGTGGTGGTGGATGGAGGCTGAAAAGGAGAAAAAACAAAGAGGATAAAAAAAATTGGATGATAGAAAGAAGAGAAGTAAAGGAAAGGGATTTTTATTTAATAGAAATGAAACAATAAAAAGGATAAAAAGAACAACAATAATAATAGGAGTAATGGAATTGGAATGAGTGGAATGGAGTGGAGTGGAGTGGAAAGGGGAGTGAAATGGAGTGGAGTGGAGTGGAGTGGAAAGGGGAGTGAGTGGAGTGGAAAGGGAGTGAAATGGAGTAGAAAGGGAGTGAAATGGAGTGGAGTGAAGTGGAGTGGAG
>JAXIVD010011717.1:0-10788 GCA_036785275.1 Cancer borealis
ACAACAGAATACCACAACACATAAGAAGAAGTCTAACCACATAAAAAGGGACATTAGAGCCTTTTAAACACACATTATAGGTATCCAAATGCACTCAAAGAGGATTAGTAACACTCACAGAACACAACAGAGGTTCAGAAATGCCCAGAAGGGATATTAGAAAAGAAGGAAAGAGTAGCATTCAAATCTCCTTCACGAGTTCAAAGGTTGCGTAGTGAACTGCATTGATGTGAGGCGGGAGACGGACGGACGAAGCCAGATAACATTATGAGGGTGTGATAGCGAGGACAGAAAGGTTAAGGTATGCACGATAAAGCACATTGAAGTGTCCCAACGCCTCTGGGACGTGGAGGCGCTTTCCGTCACGTAACAAAGAGACACATTTACACACACACATCCACGTATATCTTGCAGGCACACTTGACATCATCTGACACTCTCCTTCCCTTTACAGACATGAAAGTACTGAAGTAATCGAGATATGTATGTGAATAAACTTACATGTGTGTACTCCGCCTCACACACACACACACACACGTTCATACAGTTGTGAAATACATGTAGCAAAGTTAAATACACACTTAATACACACACTAAAAAAATGTTTACACCCTAAAAATGATATATATATATACTCTCTCGACAATATAAACTGATAACTCTTTCATAAAACTGCAAAGACCAGCGATGGAAGAGCTGCCTAAACACATTAAAATATAAATCTTCCGACACAAGAATATAAATTAAAATGCAGACCGAGAGAGAAAGAGAGAGACAGCTTATCGTTCAGTCAGTCAACCGCAGACGTACACAGACACACATAAAGAGAGAAACACACACACACACACACACACACACACACACACCACACACACACACACACACACACACATACACACACACACACACGTAAGAAAGAAAACTAAGTAGACAAGCATGAAATAAATAAGAGAAGGAGAAAGATATAACATAAGGTAGAAAATACATGAAAAATAAAAAAACACACATACATACAGTAATGAAAATCTCACATCTATTCTTTTTAGTTCTACTCTTCAGCGTCAGGTTGTGAGAATTATAGAGTTCCACCGCGCATGTCACTCTAATCGTAACAACTTATACAATTTCACGCCATCTATTAGCGGGAAAAGGCGCGAAAAGTAAGACAAAAAGAAAGATAGAGATAAAGAGAGAGAGAGAGACTGAAAAATTATAACAAAAATCTCTGAACTACTTCCTCATTTCCTCACCTTACCTCCTCCTTGTACACACACACACACACACACACACACACACACACACACACACACACACACACACACACACACACACACACACACACACACACACACACACTAAAACGCGTTAGCCCACCCCCAAAAAAAGGCTTCGATTGAAAAAGACTTAATTTCTGAATCAAATTTGTTACGTTGAGGCAATGCACTGATTTGGTCATAAATGCGAATATTCGTAACACCAGAGAAAATCCGCCCGGCTCCCTCATCTACCCTCATCCACTCTCCTCACACCGGTAAGTAATAATTGTAATAAAGTGTTTTAACTATAAGGTAAGGTAAATAATGGCTAGATAAATAACACTAACTAAATATATAAGATAATAAGTTACGATGTACGATTATTGGTAAGAAAAGATTGAAAGAGAGAGAGAGAGAGAGAGAGAGAGAGAGAGAGAGAGAGAGAGAGAGAGAGAGAGAGAGAGAGAGAGAGAGAGAGAGAGAGAGAGAGAGAGAGAGAGAGAGAGTGTGTATCCTTTCAATAATTAGTTTCTAGTCTACTTTATCGCTCTCTTTCTCTAATTAAAGTACAAACAATTGAACTAATTAATTCTTTATTCGTTCTGGTTGTACTTCGCGTCTCAACAAACTCATTTCTATCAGTTGTTTTATTTATAGTTTCCCTTTAATTGTCTTCTCAGTATATTTATTTTTCATACTTTTATTTACTTGTCCATAAGAACTTTGTATACTTTTAAAATGTCTCGTTGTTAAGTATTAGTTACGTTCATCATTATTATTATAGTTATTAATCTATTATCTTGTGTTCCTCTTCTTCTTCTTCTTCTTCTTCTTCTTCTTCTTCTTCTTCTTCTTCTTCTTCTTCTTCTTCTTCTTCTTCTTCTTCTTCTTCTTCTTCTTCTTCTTCTTCTCTTCTTCTTCTTCTTCTTCTTCTTCTTCTTCTTCTTCTTCTTCTTCTTCTTCTTCTTCTTCTTCTTCTTCTTCTTCTTCTTCTTCTTCTTCTTCTTCTTCTTCTTCTTCTTCTTCTTCTTCTTCTTCTTCTTCTTCTTCTTCTTCTTCTTCTTCTCTTCCTTTTTATATTCCTCTTTTTTTAATTTTCATTATTATTTTAGTATCATATATTTTTCTTACGTGTGTTACAAAAGTTGCTAAATTTTATGTTTTCTTATTTTCGTTAATGTGTATAATTTTAATATTTTCTACCTGTTACCTGTAGCCACGCGGAGGTAAACATATTATTATTTTTTGAATATTTAAAGTTTCTCTTCCTTCCTCTTCCTCCTTTATCGCATTATTATTTTCTCGCGCATTTTATTAATCAATTTTTTCTCTCCTTCCTTTTCGATTTCCTTTCATTCTTCTTGTGTAATTTTTTCCTTCCTTGATATATCCTCCCTAATGTTTTGTTAATTGTTGTCTTATATTTATAATTATAATAATGATAACGATGATAATTATGTTAACGATGATAGAAATATTAAATTGTAATGATAATAATGATCATGATTGTCATAATATAATAGTAATAATAATGAAAATAACAAAAAATAAATAAATAATAATAATAACAATAATAACAAAACTAATAATAATAATAATAACAACAACAATAATAATAATAATAAAAACAATATTAATAATAACAAAAATATAGATAAACAAAATGATAGCAAGAGTTATAATGAGGAGAAGAAAAAGGAGAAAGAGGTGGAGGAAGAGACTGAGGAATTTGAGGTGGTGGTCGTAGAGAAGGTAGAGGAGGAGGAGGAGGAGGAGGAAAAGGAGGAGGAGGAGGAGGAGGAGGAGGAGGATAACAACAACAAAAGGTAAATAAATAGGCAATTCTTTGTGACCTGTAACACCGTATTTCAGTTTCTTTGATGACGAGGAAAATTTTTTGACAGACAGACAGATAAATTATGATAAAGTGACAGCAGTTATCAGCACGACGCGTCACTCCTCACCCCGTCAACCCGCGCCCCTCACCCCGTCAACCCCGTCAATCTTCGCCCCATTCCTTACCTCCTAAAACAGAATGAAAACGAGAGAGAGTGAGAGGGAGAAGTGTTCATTGTCGTAGTGTTGTTTTTGATATCTTTATTTGTACATATATTGGAATAGTAAAATGAAATGTAGAGCAAATTTGGGGAGGAAATGCTAGTTAGGTTTTGTTCATTTAGAGAAAGAAAGTGTATTAGCTCAAAAGAAATTGGCTTAAAATTTAACAAAAGGTGTTGTTGATTATTATTATTTTCTTGGAGGAATTTGTATTTTCAAACTTTACTTCAGAACGGGAAAAAAATATTATAATACTTTTGTCCTTCTTCGAAAATCCTGCTTCAAAAAATTATCTCCTACCTTAGATTATTATGATAAAACTTAATACACTTGTAATCTTCCATAATGTTTGCTAAATTTAATGTAATAGAATGATACAAAATAAAATTACGGCGTGGATGACTTAAATTAAATTAAATTAAATGTGGATGTCTTGGTGTTTATTATTGATGAGGATAACTCTTATATTTTCATCTGAGTAAAATAAAACTGAAAATGTTAAGAATTGGGTTTAGGTTAACAGCAAGGTAGGTAAAGAGGTTATAGATTAAATTAGTAGCAAAAGTAATAATTATCTCTCTCTCTCTTTTTTTTTCTCTCTCTCTCTCTCTCGATGATGGATGGCTGCCAATTTCTTCCATACATTAAAATTCACAGAAACAAGATAGACAGAGGAAGACAGACTGAGAGAAGGACACTCTAAGGCTTTATATTTAGGAATCTTTACAAACATTAACATTGATAGCTGTGTTAATATGTCTTCTCACGCCCTCTCCCTCTCCCTCTCCCTCTCCCTCTCCTTCTCTGTTTCTGTTTCTGTTTCTGTCTAATGGTTTTATGTTTAATGATTCGTTAATGACTCCCACCCACGGACGGCTTGTTGTTGTTGTTGTTGTTGTTGTTGTTGTTGTTGTTGTTGTTGTTGTTATACATTATATCTTTTTACTGACATTTTAATTTTCATTTCAATTGTTGTTATCACTATTATGATTATTGTTATTGTCATTATTATTACTTTTTTCAACATTATTATTATTATTATTATTATTATTATTATACAATTGTTTTGTCATTATTACTATTATTGATATTAATATTAATATTATGATAATGATTATCATTGTTATTATCATTATTAGTATTATTCTTATTATTATTACATAAATGTCTTACTTACATCACTGTGTATTCAAAAGAAGACAAAGGAGAAAACAATAATGATAGTAATGCTGCTGCTGCTGCTGATGATGATGATAATGATGAAGACAGTTATCATAGTAGAGATGATGGTGAAGATAATATAATAACAGTAAATATCATCAATATTAGTTATTATTGTAATGATAATAATAATAATAATAACAATGATAATAAGAATAATATTAATAATGAAACCACCACCACCACCACCCACCACCACCACCACCACCACCACCACCACGTCGCACTTTATCAAATCCTCAACCAGCCACTGAGGACCTTTGACCGTGACACTCGTACACTTCCCTTCTTCGTGTTTCACAGCAGCTGGAATGCGGCCAGAGCGAGGCAAGGGGGGGGGGGGTAGGGGGTAGGTGAGGGAGGCAGAGGGGGGGGGGGACGGTAGAAAAACTCACACGACCATTAGGATACCAAAGGATGTGACAATGGATAAATTATTTCTCCTTCTCTCTGTCTCTCTCTTATTCTCCTTCTTTCTCATATTTGTATATATACGCATAGTATGATTTATGTTCAATACAAGACAATATCCTTAGTTTGTGATCCCATATATCCAGGTTTGATCCTCTATAAATCATGTTTGGAGAAGGCTGAACACTATATCAAAGTTAAGACAAACATCCTTTCTCCTGACCCGCTTGTGCACTGCAACTCAAACCAAAGAACTACCATTGCATCACTAACCTAAAATATAAACCTTCAGACCACACACCACTACCAGGAAAGAAAAAATAGTCCAGGTAAACTAAAGACTCACTGCTTCAAAACACCCTAAAAATATATACATCACCGAGCCTGTAGGTAAAGGATACAACCCCGTATTTTGGGCCACAGTGACACGACTCAACCCTCCACATAAATCATACACAGACTTATACTTATATACTTAAAACCACGTCGGTGTCTATACTTTGCGCCGTTGTCTTAAGGTAAGGATGGAGCCCACACGTAATGGAGAGCCCTTCCCTACCCCTTCATTTCCCTTCACTCCCTTTCATTCCTCTTCACTCCCCCTTCACTCCCTCTTCACTCCCCTTCACTACCCCTTCACCTCCCTTCCTCCCATGTCAATTTATACATTTTTATAGACTTCCAAAATAAAATAAAAAAAAACAGAAAAATACTTGTATAATAATAATAGGAGTAAATTATTGGAAAAAAATTTGTAGGAGTCCCCATAAGTCTGAATTTAATGTAGATAATAAGTATAGAATGAGTAAGAGTGAGTAGAGTAAGTTTGCATGAAGGGAAGGAGAGTGCACGTCAGACACTACCTTCTCATCACTATTATATGAGAGAGAGAGAGAGAGAGAGAGAGAGAGAGAGAGAGAGAGAGAGAGAGAGAGAGAGAGAGAGAGAGAGAGAGAGAGAGAGAGAGAGAGAGAGAGAGAGAGAGAGAGAGAGAGAGAGAGAGAGAGAGAATGAGAATTAAAAGAGAAATGCAATTGTAATGCAAAGGAGAGGGAAGAAGGTAAAAAAAAGTTTAATAAAAGAAAAGAGAAAAAGAATAAAGAGGAATTAAGGGCAAGAATGACATTTTTATATAAAGAAGAAAGGGAGAGGAAAAAAATAAGAATAAAGAATATATATAAGAAAGTAGTGATAAACAGAATATATAAAAGGAGATGAAGCGAGAAAGAAAAGAAGAAGAAAAAACAGAGGTAATAGGAGTGTTAAGGAAAGGAGAGGGAGGAGTTAGGAAACATAAGGAGAACAAAGAAGGAAGAAGGAAGGCAGACAAAAGGCTGGAGGAAGGAAGGAAAGTAGAGGGGGGACATGAGTAAGTCAGTCCTCGCGTCGCCACACTCACTCACAATAGAGAAATATTTATAAAGGTTGGGAGGCGGTGAGCGCAAGCAACGTACCGGAGCCCACCTCTGAGTAAGACAAACTGTGGGTCTAGCAAGATCGATTTAGTATTTGCAGCATTAGGGAGAGGAAAGAGAAGATGAGACGTGCTATCACCGAGATATATGCGCTCAGAAATTAATGTGAAAAGCCATATATTTGGAGTGTAAGCGGTGCACGGAGGTTGAATCTTAAGGAAAACTGAATATCATAAGTTTTTGTTATATTTTCAGTGTAAACTTGTATTCGTGTTTGTGAATCGTGCCAGACAGCGAGGTTTAAGAGGACGAGGAGAAGGAGGAAGAGAAGGCAGGGAAAAAGTACAAAATATATTCTCAGAGATACTAGATTGCTTATTCTATATATATGTTAAAAGGTTAGGAAAATAAGATGTGATTTTTCACCTCTATCTCTCTGCATCGGGAATAAAAGAGAAGTGATTGACATGTTTGGTGGAAAGATGCGTCCTTCGTGGGATCTAAACATGAATGACTTGAAAGGAAAAAATGTAAATATAAAGTTTTTTGTTCTGAAATATTTTGGCAGTGAAAAAACAAACAAACATGTACAGGGTAAACTATTTCAATGAGGAAGAGAAAGAGAGAAAAAGAGAGAGAGAGATAAAGAGAGAGAAAAATTATAATAGAGATAGAAATAAAAACAATTGATATATAACACCAAACATACACACTAAAAAAAAAAATCACAGACAGACAGACAGACAGACGTAATGACAGAAGGTGGAGCAAAAAAAAGCGTAATAAACAGACAGACAGACAGACAGACAGACAGGACAACTACCCTCCCTATGGTTCCTGTCACCTACCTGGGGTCTTAGTGATAAATTGTATGGGGGTCACACCTTCTCACCCCACACCTCCACACCCCCGCCCGCCCCCCCGCCCCCACCCCCTTCATCACCCCTCCTCACCCCTACGTGCCCTGCTGTCAACTCCTGCTGCCCTTCCCCCCCTTCCTCCCTTTATCCTTTACCCTTTTTGGTTACCTATTTCCCTTATTCCCTCCCTTCCCTCCTCCCTTCCTCCTATTCCTCTCCCTTTAATATAGATTCCTCCTCCTCCTCCTCTTCCTTCTCCTCCTCCTCCCTTTTTCCTTTTTAATATAACTCTTCTTCCTTCTTCCTATTGCCTCTCTACTCCCCCATTTCTCTCCTTCTATTTCCCTTCCCATCTATCCCAGGAATTTTCTCTCCCCTTCTCTATCTCCACCCCTCATGTCCCTCCACCTTCCCTCCCCCCCTTACCTTCCCTCTCCCCCCCTCCGCCCTCCCCTCCCCTACATCTCCTTGACCTTCCCACACCTTTAGCTTCGGTTTCATTCATTGGGAAAGGGAAGGTGAGGAAGGAGGGAACTCTAGGGTCAAAGGGAGGGAGAGAAAGGGGGGTAAAGGGGGGTGAAGGGAGGAGGTAATTTATTGGTTTTTATTCTTGTATTTTTTTTTTCATTATTTTACTCCATTTTTAAATTTTTTAAACTTTTTTAGAATTTAGTTTTTTCTTTTTTGTCTTTTTTTAGTCACATTTTTTTGCTTTTTTTTTATGGTTGAATTTTTTGTATTGTTTATAATTATTCTTATTTGCATTATTTTTTTTTTTACATACTATTTTCGTTTTAGTAACATCCATTTTTTTTTTTTTTTTTATTATAATTATGAATATCTTATCTGCTAACAGACATCAACTGAATTAATTAATGCATTTGAACTAATTACTTACACGACACAAAAAAAAAACAATTAACACTTTACACAATTACCCAACATTTTACTTTTCATAATTCCACTTTTATTTTATTTTTATTCATCTATCTTTTTGCATATTTTCATCTCTTTTTTTTTTTTTTTTTTTTTTACACATCACACTTGATCACAAACTTGCATTACAACCTTTCACTACATAGCAACTCCCTTTATTTGCTCAGGTAACTCATCCTTTCGCTCAGGTGTAACGTGGCAATTAAGACTCCATTCACCTGTCTCTTGATTCTCACTCATGCTATTCTCCTTTTCTAAACTCTACGTTTCAAAGCAATTTTCGAGACGCATTTGAGTTACGAGTTACGTTTCGAACCACATTCCCAGACACCTGAAGGAAGGACAATTAAGAACAGGTACGCAGGTGATTTAATTAGTAACACATAATTAGGAAAACATCAATTAACAATCCTTTTCATGGTTTTTTTTTCTACCATGTATGACTTTCAGGTTTCTCTCTCTCTCTCTTTCTCTCTCTCTCTCTCTCTCTCTCCATCTCTCTCTCTCTCTCATTAATTGCTCTTCGCTAATATCTTTCACACGATAATTGCACTTGTCTGGGTAATGAATGAGGCCGTGGCTAAGACTTGCTCCAATCACATTTGCCTGTAGTGGAGGGCAGGTAAAGATGTGGGCGTTGGTGAGGGTGTGTCGGGGGGTGAGGGTGAAGGTTGGAGTGGGTGGAGTTGAGGAAGGGAATTGCCTCTGGGGCGTGATGGAGTGTGTGGAAGGGATGAGGAGGAGGGAAGGGAGAGAGGGAGTGTGTTTTGTGCTTGTGGGTGTGTGTGTGTGTGTGTGTGTGTGTGTGTCTGTGTGTGTGTTTGTTTGGTGAATGATTAGAAAGATGTCTAACCACTAACAATTACTACTGAACTAACAAACACTCGCTAAAATCTCTCCACACTTTCATTAATTCACTTGCATATAATTAGCGATGATTTCCGTCAACTCATATTCCTGATTATTAAATTTCTAGAGTCTGACCTTACTTATAAAAAAAAGGTCTTATAGAAGGTATATTAGTACAAGTTTATAATGGTATCGGGTCGAGTTTTCAGCATTTCTAGCGTGTGTGCGTGTGTGTGTGTGCGTGTGTGTGGGTCTGTAACGCACACGCAAACGACTGCTAATTGTAACCTTGTGAGAATGTTTCGTCTTGAGTGTGGAGGTGTGAGGGAAAAAAAAGATTGTGTTCATTGACTATTTTTCCATTTGTCACTCTTTTGAATAATCAGTATAGCCGGTTTCTTTTTTTCCTCTCTCTCTCTCTCTCTCTCTCTCTCTCTCTCTCTCTCTCTCTCTCTCTCTCTCTCTCTCTTTCTCTTATTATCACTTCTCATTTATCGTTTTATTTTATTTTCCGACTTGTTATCAATATTTGCCATGCACTGTCTTTTATGCCAATATTTCCATCCACTTTTCTTCTTTCCTAAACCTGCTTTTATTATTTATTTTTCACTCATATCGTATTCATCTATGTTTTTTTTTGTGTTCATTATCTAATCTTTTATCTGTAGTTATCAATCCATTTATCATCTTCTTATATTTTCTTATCCACTCTTATTAATATCCAAGTATTTCAATTCCTTCTAATCCACATTTTTTTTATTTCCTATCTTCCCCCATCTATACTTTTTTTCCTTCACTTCAATCACTTCCTTCACTTCAAGTACCACGCCCTCTTCTCTTCTCTTCTCTTCTCTTCCTTCATTTCATTCTTCCTCATGTCCAAATCATCACTATTATCTCCATCATCCTTTCCTCAAACGCTTTATTTTCCATGCAAATTACTATCTTTTCTGTTCCTGTTTTTTTTTTCTCTTCCACTTTCTTAAACGTCGACGAAGAGCAAAAAGCAGACATGATAAGGGAGAAAAAAGAAAGAATGAAAAATCAGAAAATCAATTCCCGAGATTTTCGACGCATCAAGATAAGAAAGAGAGAGAGAGAGAGAGAGAGAGAGAGAGAGAGAGAGAGAGAGAGAGAGAGAGAGAGAGAGAGAGAGAGAGAGAGAGAGAGAGAGAGAGAGAGAGAGAGAGAGAGAGAGAGAGAGAGAGAGAGAGAGAGAGAGAGAGAGAGAGAGAGAGAGAGAGAGAGAGAGAGAGAAGAGAGAGAGAGAGAGAGAGAGAGAGAGAGAGAGAGAGAGTAAATAACTTTCTTTTACATTATTATTCCTTACCAAAAATAAAAAATAAAAACATTTGAAAAGAAGAGAAAAAAAGATGAAAAAAAAAAGAAACAACAAAAAAGATAATATATATGAAGAAGATTAAGAACCGAAGAAAATAAAAATAAGAACAAACAAGAACAAGAACAAGAAGCAAACGAGCAAGAAAAAAATAAATAAAACAGAAAAAATATATATATGTAGGGAAGAAAAACTATAAATAACAACAATACGATAAAAAAACAAACATCACACAACCATTAATAAAAAAATATATATATACTGTAGCAACACATAAGATACACACGAAACAAAACCTTCAAAATCTACCTGTAATTTCACCTCAGTCCCAGCATCCACGTATAATTAGCGGGTCTCAGGTGTGGCCCAGAGACAGGTGAACGCGCCTTGGCATCTCAACCCTCATTTTCTGTCTCTCTCGGATTAATTAAGTGCCCCCTTAC
>JAXIVD010011718.1:5000-10788 GCA_036785275.1 Cancer borealis
ACTATCATCATTCTTTTCACATTGGATCTCGGTGAAAAGAAAAAAAATATTCCGTCAATATCCACAGTGTTCATCCCGTTGGTTTATAAGTGAGGCTATAAATCACGTAAAATACTTCAGATAATGAGCTTGAAATATATAGTAATATGGTATGTTCTTATAGATATTTTATAATAACAGTAATGCATTTTTAAAACACATTTATATATGAAGAGAATGTGTATTGGTGTTACATTCATGAGTGAAAATAACTTGGAAGCCCGGCGAGGCAGCGTGCATGGAAGCATAATGGCTGCTGACTACATGCCGTGCCGCCTTTGTACAGACAGGTGAAGGGGGTGGGGGAGCGTGTGGAGCAAGGGGGGAGACTCACCCAAAACACCGCATTCTCCATTGACTCAAAACAACATCATGCCGACGAGAAATTTGTCAATGGGAGATGCGCGGTGGTGCTGCGCGCTGGCTTGAGGGCCGCGGCGACATGCAATCATCCGTTGTTTTCCTTCCCTGCCATGCATATATTAGAAGGAAATGTCGATGGACGGATTTAACGCGTCTATCTCTGTTTGATTTGACGCAGCCGGATATCGTGTTAGTTTTTATATCTGCTATTGAAGTGATGTATATTTAGGAACACATTTCAGTGTACGCAACAACACATCATTAGGAACATGTACATACAGTTTAAGGATCTACTGCAAAAGTTGGCTTATGTATTTTTCTTTTTTTGATTAACAAGTAAATCATGAAGGTTGAACGTTAACTGTTACTGGTTTTGGATAAAATTATATATCATTTTCATAAGTAATAATCAGTTTTCTATATTAAGAATCGTCTGGGAGGTGTTGGAAATAGAGGATCCTAAGGTGATATTCAGTGGGCAAAGAAGTGTTACCTCTGCGGATGGTAGTGTTGCCAGATTATAATTTTGTTATGGTACGTTTTGTAAGCCCTCGACGTGGTACACTGCATGGCATACCTCTTATAAGCCTTATCGGTGCAGGTATTGATTAGATTGGCGTGACGTGTATATTTTGGAATTCTTTGATAGTTGTGCCGCTTTGTCAAAAAGGCTTTATTGTTGTATGTGTTGTAAGTCATTTACAGGAAGTTGTGAAAGTACCTTTGCTCAGATAGTATTCACGTAGTTTTTGCCAACGTTATCCATTACATTTAGTTGAAAAAAATGAATTGTACAGTTTTCAGAGAGGACAAGAGTTGACAAGATCTTTTGACTATCATCCCCTTATTGCAGCATAACGATGTTTATCCTTTGTCAACAAAATAAAACTAAAATACAATGTCGAAAAGAGTGATGAAAAAGACACACAGACACTGTACTTTGTGTTCAATTTCTCCCTCGTCAACACTGTGTTATATAAACAACTCCCACGTCAACACTACGTTATATAAACAACTCCCACGTCAACACTACGTTATATAAACAACTCCCTCGTCAACACTGTGTTATATAAACAACTCCCACGTCAACACTACGTTATATAAACAACTTCCCCGTCAACACTGTGTTATATAAACAACTCCCACGTCAACACTACGTTATATAAACAACTCCCACGTCAACACTACGTTATATAAACAACTCCCTCGTCAACACTGTGTTATATAAACAACTCCCACGCCAACACTACGTTATATAAACAACTCCCCCGTCAACACTGTGTTATATAAACAACTCCCACGTCAACACTGTGTTATATAAACAACTCCCACGTCAACACTGTGTTCTATAAAGAACTCCCACGTCAACACTGTGTTATATAAACAACTCCCACGTCAACACTGTGTTATATAAACAACTCCCACGTCAACACTGTGTTATATAAACAACTCCCACGTCAACACTGTGTTATATAAACAACTCCCACGTCAACACTGTTATATAAAGAACTCCCACGTCAACACTGTGTTATATAAACAACTCCCACGTCAACACTACGTTATATAAACAACTCCCCCGTCAACACTGTGTTATATAAACAACTCCCCCGTCAACACTACGTTACATACACAACTTCCACGTTAACACTGCGTTATATAAACAACTCCCACGTCAACACTGTGTTATGTAGACAACTTCCCCGTCAACACTACGTTATATACACAACTCCCCCGTCAACACTACGTTATATAAACAACTCCCACGTCAACACTGTGTTATATAAACAACTCCCACGTCAACACTACGTTATATAAACAACTCCCACGTCAACACTGTGTTATATAAACAACTCCCACGTCAACACTATGTTATATAAACAACTCCCACGTCAACACTGTGTTATATAAACAACTCCCACGTCAACACTGTGTTATATAAACAACTCCCACGTCAACACTGCGTTATATAAACAACTCCCACGTCAACACTACGTTATATAAACAACTCCCACGTCAACACTGTGTTATATAAACAACTCCCACGTCAACAGTACGTTATATAAACAACTCCCACGTCAACAATGTGTTATATAAAGAACTCCCACGTCAACACTGTGTTATATAAACAACTCCCACGTCAACACTACGTTATATAAACAAGTCCCACGTCAACACTGTGTTATATAAAGAACTCCCACGTCAACACTGTGTTATATAAACAACTTCCACGTCAACACTGTTATATAAACAACTCCCACGTCAACAGTACGCTACATAAACAACTCCCACGTCAACAGTGCGTTATATAAACAACTCCCACGTCAACACTGCGTTATATAAACAACTCCTACGTCAACACTGCGTTATATAAACAACTCCCACGTCAACAGTGCGTTACATAAACAACTCCCACGTCAACAGTGCGTTATATAAACAACTCCTACGTCAACACTGCGTTATATAAACAACTCCCACGTCAACAGTGCGTTACATAAACAACTCCCACGTCAACAATGCGTTATATAAACAACTCCTACGTCAACACTGCGTTATATAAACAACTCCCACGTCAACACTGTGTTATATAAACAACTCCCACGTCAACAGTGCGTTACATAAACAACTCCCACGTCAACAGTGCGTTATATAAACAACTCCTACGTCAACACTGCGTTATATAAACAACTCCCACGTCAACACTGTGTTATATAAACAACTCCCACGTCAACAGTGCGTTACATAAACAACTCCCACGTCAACACTACGTTATATAAACAACTCCCACGTCAACACTACGTTATATAAGCAACTCCCACGTCAACAGTACGTTATATAAGCAACTCCCACGTCAACACTACGTTATATAAACAACTCCCACGTCAACACTGAGTTACATAAACAACTTCCACGTCAACACTGTGTTATATAAGCAACTCCCACGTCAACAGTACGTTACATAAGCAACTCCCACGTCAACACTGTGTTATATAAACAACTCCCACGTCAATACTGCGTTATATAAGCAACTCCCACATCAACACTGTGTTACATAAACAACTCCCACGTCAACACTGTGTTACATAAACAACTCCCACGTCAACACTGTGTTATATAAGCTACAAGGCCGTTAGCAGGTTGATACCAGGTCCCAGTAACTAAAGGCATGAGAGCACTTAGCGTGGGACTTGAAGCTCTAATTACAGGGATTATCCTACACACTAATTGAAGACAAACTCAAGAGAACATTCAGTCAAACTGTCATACGATAAGCGTCCTGTTGATGGTTAATAATGACATATTCCAAGGCATTCCCTGAAGGTTTGGTGAAGGCATTGAAAGGTGTGATCTTAAACTGCTCATTGCATAGCGAGTCTTGGCGTGACGGATGAAGTCAAAGGAATGATAGCACTGAGAGGTGGTAGAAACATGAAAATGCCAGCCATGATCCTGCTCAGACGAATGAGAGAGCGGTGGAAGCAAATTAGACTGACACGATCGGCTCTCAGAAGACGTAAGAGTAAGGATTTTCACTGTGTATCGATGGCTTTCATGGCTTTGAGGTAACGGCGGTCTAGATTCACACCTTGTAACTGCCGTACCTTTCACCAGGATAGGAGTACGTGTGTCGCGTTAGTGCAGGTCAATGAGGGCTCCCTGTCTGTCTATTCTTTCTATTTTGGTGGTGGTGGAAAGGCCAAATCCATTAATATCTTCCAAGCGAGTGACAGATATAAGAAAAAGTTTGTGGTTCCCTGTCCTTCTATTCTGTGTGTATTTTGGTGGTGGTGGAAAGGCCTAATCCATTGGTACTTTCCAAGCGAGAAACAGATATAAAAATAAGTGTGTGGCGTACAATAACATTCGGGAAGGAGGAAATATAGAGTAAGAAATGTTCAACCTGTTTGCCTTCCCTCATCTCATTCGTGGCGTGTTGGAGTATGGAATATGTGAAGTAAAGAAAGGGCGGTGTTATTGATGTGGAGCGAATGGGTATAAAGAAAGGAATGGTAGCCTCTCAGAATCTGGTGTAAACTGATTTGTATGTCGTTCCTCCTAAATGTATTGAAGTGTCGTTATCATGCAATCGAACTCCCGCCCTCAGATGACCTCAAGGCAAGTGTGACCTTCCTCTCAAAAAGCTTGATCACAGTTGTTGTATGGTGATTATTAAGGGTTGTATTGAGTGTATAGTCAAGGTTCAGGTGATGAATTAACAAGGCAGATTCTTATCTTTATGGACAGTTTCTTTTCTTTTATTTTATTTTTAATAGACAGATAGAAAAAGAAACAAAATAGCCGCAGCATTGCATAAAACGTGGTATCAGGGTCTGAGAAGGAGAGAACACAACGTAATGATTCTTGAGCAGTGGAAGAATTATGTAATGTATTTGTCACATTGGTCGTTGTCAGAATACGATTTACCAGTATTCTCAGATGTTACTTTATGCTCATTGAATTGAATGGCGTTGTGGTCATTAATAAACACTGTCACCTCTTCAGCACCGACTGTGTACACTGTTGGATCCAAGGAATGGAATACCAATGATCAATGACATCCCCAATGAACGTGTCTTCATAAGCAGGACGTGGTAGTGTGGGCAGAGAATACAGGAAAATAAGAGAAGAGGAAGAGAATTTTTATGAATCTCTTAGGAGGCTTTCCTCACATTTCTACAGTGAAAGGTCGTTGTGTCTACAGTATCGACTAAATCCGCTTCGACGTTCGAGTACCGCCCGTCTACACTCTCTCAACTTACAGAGAACAGGCCAGGCAGTGATATCATTTATGGTGTGTGGGATGAAGATAACTACTGTTCAGCTGGAAGTTCAAAGTAATGCCATAAAAAACAGACGAGAGAGAAAAAAGAAAATAAGACAATTGCAACAACGGTATGAGGTAGCCATTACAGCTAAGGGTTATTATGCTAATAAAGTGTCCCTCAGATACACTAGTAATGGCAAAACAAATGATAAAAAAAAAAAGGATCACGCTATTACAAAATAATGCTAATTACTTAATAATGAACGACCAATCCATCGTGATCAGGTTACACCAGTACTTAATATAAAAAAAACTTTGTTTCTTAACATAATCGAAGTAGTAGTATTTAAAAATAATCATAACACCAACTTGAACGATAATTTGGTTTAAAAAGATACAGTTACAATAGTTACAATAACGATAGTAATAGAAAATCGTACACGGTAAACCTCACGATAAATAAATGAATAATACAAATCAGTCTGGCATCGTAAGTAACATTAGGTCCGTTCTTGGACATTTAATAATCACAATGTATAATATCGGTATTGATGTGCATTGCTCTTCTGTCAAGTTTATGTGGCAAGGCTGTAAGTTCTCTGATCCACATACAAGACTTCACAC
>JAXIVD010011719.1:0-5000 GCA_036785275.1 Cancer borealis
CCAATAAACCACGTTTCCTTATCGATGGTCCAGAGTGGGTCGTAATTCCCTACCCGATGCACCATTTTCAAACGTCAATCTCAACTCAAAATTGTAATTCTGTGATCCCAGCCTCAGCAACAATTTTCGGCCCCATGTATGCCTGAAGCTAGAGTCAGTCTCTCTCAGATTCACTGTATAGACACACGTTCAGTAAATGCATTCGTGAGAATTGTTCATTTCTTTCACCCTTGACGGTTCAAATACGCACAGATTTGTGTGTGTACGTATTTGTGTGTGTGTGTGTGTGTGTGTGTGTGTGTGTGTGTGTGTGTGTGTGTGTGTTGTGTGTGTGTGTGTGTGTGTGTGTGTGTGTGTGTGTGTGTGTGCGTGCGTGCGTGCGTGCGTGCGTGCGTGCGTGCGTGCGTGCGTGCGTGCGTGCGTGCGTGCGTGCGTGCGTGCGTGCGTGCGTGCGTGGTGTGTGTGTGTGTGTGTGGTGTGTGGTGTGTATGTATGTATGTATGTATGTGTGTGTGTGTGTGTGTGTTGTGTGTGTGTGAGTGTGTGTGTGTGTGTTGTGTGTGTGTGTGTGTGTGTGTGTGTGTGTGTGTGTGTGTGTGTGTGTGTGTGTGTGTGTGTGTGTGTGTGTGTGTGTGTGTGTGTGTGTTTTAGTGTGTGTGTGTGTTTTATGTGTGTGTGTGTGTTTTATGTGTGTGTGTGTTTTATGTGTGTGTGTGTGTGTGTGTGTGTGTGTGTGTGTGTGTGTGTGTGTGTGTGTGTGTGTGTGTGTGTGTGTGGTGTGTGTGTGTGTGTGTGTGTGTGTGTGTGTGTGTATGATTGTGTGTGTGTGTGTGTATGATTGTGTGTGCATGTGTGTGTGTGGGTGTGTATGTGTTTGTGTGTTGTGTGTGTGTGGCAGCCCTGGCTGAGGTGTAACACCTGAGTGGGAACTCCTGTTGAAACTCTCACTTCTGGTGTGTTCTTGGAACCTCTGCAAGCCAACGACTATCTCAGGCGGTCCATGGAGGTTTGAAGGCATTGTTTTGAGCTGTGGATACTGATTATAAGGAGGGGTTTTGGAATAATAGATAAGGAAAGAAGTTACCTGTCTACCACCCCCCTTCACCAATCTGCCTGAGTCTGCGCATGCGAAGTAGGAGTCCCAGCAGACGAGAGCCTTTTCATTGGAGACTACGATATTTCATATAACTGCTAGCATGGACGGACAAGTAATTCCACTAACAGAGCTGAGAGGAATGTCGCAGAGAGAGATAGCAAAGGTAAACAAAGAAATGCTGATAGCTAGTATTAGAGCTTCAGACAACAACACAGCAGCAGTGACCCATGCATTGTTGAAGAAAGTAGACGATATTTTTACGGAGTTACGTAAATTAAGAAATCAGTTTTCATCTCCTGAGAGTGCCATTAACAAGAAGTTGTTTCAATTGCAAGAAAAGGTGGACCAGCAAGCGGAAATCATTGCTCGACAACAGAGTTTTTTGGAAAGCGTCGATAGAAGAGAAAGAGAAACAAGACTCGTCGTTCTTGGCGTCCCGGATGAAGGTGAGAGTCTGGAAGGAGCGACTACTGAAGAAGGCAAGTTGCAGAAAGTCTTGTGTCAAATAGATGTGGCCCCACATGTCGAATCTATTACAAGACTAGGTCGAGATGGGGGAGGAGGGAGAAAGAGGCCGATGCTGGTAAAACTGTTGTCCCGAGCAGCGAGGGACAAGGTGCTGATCAAGACAGGTAAATTGAAGGATGCTGGTGAATTATACAGTCGTATCTATGTGAAGAAAGACGTGCATCCGAGCATAAGGAACGAGTGGAAGCGGTTGAGAAAGGTCGAATCTACTGAGAAGGCGAGACCGGAAAATGTTGGTTGTGTAGTAAGGCTTGATGCTCCTTTTTTTTAAAGGGACTCATAAAAGAGCCTATACTTATTGCGTCATGGAATGTTAATGGAGTGAGATCGAAACTTGAAAATAATAGAGTTCAATCATTGTTGCTTAGGTATGACGTAATAGTGCTTAATGAAGTCAAGACAAAAGCTAAAGTGTCTCTTCCCGGGTACGTATCGTACAAGAGCGATAATTGTGGTCATAATAGAGGAGGAACTGTTGTGTTGATCAGACGACGCCTAATGGACTCTATTGTCTCAATTGATACAACTATGAAGGATCAGGTGTGGATACGTTTATCTGTTTTATGTAACATTATTATTGGTTTTTGTTATATCCCACCCAGTGACTCACAGTACTTCAATCCATACAGCTTTAGTTTTATCCAGGAAAAGCTTAGGAAGAGTGAAGAAGAAGGTTTAAAAACGATAATAGTGGGCGATATGAACTCAAGGTTCGGTACTAGTGTTCGAAACATACCGGTGAGAGCCGGTATCCCTGATTGTGACTTATATAATTATCCTGTGATTCCTGACTTAGTTAACAGGCCAAGTAGTAATGCAGATGTGCTTGCTGATATCTGCGTTGACCACAAACTGCTTATTGTGAACAATTTAAGATATATGAATAAGTATTATGAGAGTACATTGACTTATAAAGCTGGTAACGAATGGGTGTCAGAGTTGGATATTTGTTGTGTATCCCATGATATTATTAGATGTATAAACAAATTTGATGTGATGTGTGACGCGTGTCTCCCATCTGATCATGCTCTCATAGCTATAGGCATCAAACCCCCCTTGGTGAACAGAAAATTGTTGCTAGAGAGAGCGATCCAGCTGGGAGGCAGCGCAGAGATGTGCTGTCATCAACATGATCATGTCAAAAGACTGAAATTTGAAAACATAGACCTTGAGTGTTTGAAGGATGAGCTTTCTCGATGTGAAATTCCAAACTTGACTAACAACATAGATATTGATATTGAAAAGGTAACTGATTCCTTATACAAGTGTGCCAACTCTAACAGGTGTGTTGCAATACCTTTACAGAATAATGATGGGATGGAAAGGTGGGAAAGATTAGTAAACGACCGTGATGATAAGAGAGTTTGGGCGGCAATAGATTGGAGAGGTGAATATATAGAAAACGGGAATGCTGAAATTAGACCATCAAGTGAGGATTTTAGGGTCTATTTTAGTGAAATTTATAATCCAGAAAACAGTACAGCCCATGACCAGAATCAGTGCCAAACAGAGGTATTTATTCCAATTCTTGATGAGCAGATTCAGGTAGATGAAGTGAGTACTCAGATGAACAATATGAAACCTAACAAGTCCTGTGGTCCTGACGGTGTCTCTCCTGGTGTTGTGAAATGTTTACCTATTCAGTGGATTCTTACTTTAACAGCGCTGTTCAATGTAATTCTTGCATCTGCCGCCTACCCATCATCCTGGCGTCTTGCCCGCATGTTTAATATTTATAAGAAGGGTGACAGGAAAGAAGCATGTAATTATAGGGGGATTAATGTGATAAACTCACTAGGTAAATTGTTTGACTTAATCTTAAGCTCGTGGTTGAGCAGTTGGTTCATTCCATTCAGAGAGCAAGCAGGCAGCCAGAAGGGTAGAGGATGCACTGAACATATTGTGACGTTACGTTTGGTAATGGATATGGCTAAGAGAAAAAAACTTAAATTATTTGTTACGTTCGTTGATTTTAGAATGGCCTATGACAGGGTGCCTCGTGATGTGTTGTTTATGATACTGAAGAGAATTGGGTGTGGGGCAGTCATGTTAGCAATACTTGTAAGTATGTACACTGTTACGCAGAGTGTAGTGGGCACTGCTGTGGTGGCTGCTACAATAGGAGTGAGGCAGGGCTCCCCAACATCGTGTATACTGTTTATCATATATGTGAATGATCTTATTGCCTTGATAAAGAATAATTGTGGTGTGAATGGGTTTTTGACGTGGCTACACATGTTAATGTTTTTTTCTCAACCACACGACAGGGTATGGAACATAAATTACGGTTGTTGAATAAATACTGTCAAGACTACGGAATGCTAGTTAATAATAAGAAAACAACATTTTTTGCATTGAATTGTTCTCCAGAAGAGCGTACAAAATTTACTGTGGGGGAGATGGTGGTTGAATGGTGTGATAGCTATACGTATCTTGGCAGTATTTTTACTTGCGATGGATCAGTGTCGTCAGCAGTATCTAGTCACGCCAGATGTAAAACTGCCCATGTATTAAAATTTGTTTCATTCCTTCAGAAGAATAGAGATGTTCCCTTTTATGTAAAGAGGAGAGTGTTTGATGTGGCTGTGATGTCAACGATGCTCTATGGGTGCGAGTCGTGGCTGGAGGCCAACATAAAACCCATTGAAAAAATATGTAATTGGTGTATAAAGCAGCTGCTTGGAGTACGATTGTCAACTTGCTCCGATGTCTGCTATGTCGAGCTTGGCCTTCCACCAATTAAGTACTTAGTCAAGGCCAAACAGCGTAAATTTTTTCAGAGTTTGTGGCGAGACCGACAGCACATGAGGGATGATCCGTGGGCCCATATCGTTAAGGTTGTCCTCGACTCCAACACTCGTACGGGTAGATATATTGACAGCCTGATAACAGATAATGTAGACAATGATGTTCAAGGTAAAGATGTTGTAAAACTCTCTATAGGTAATTCTATGTCATCGCGTAGAATATTATACAAGACTCTTAACCTTGATCTTACTGTAGATAAGGTGTACTGTGAGAAGAACTACTTGAAGAAGATGCATAGGATACCATATAGTCAATTTCGAGTTAGTGGACACTGGTTAGCGATAGAGACGGGTCGCTGGAATAGGAGAGGACGCGGGCGATTACCTGTGGAGGAACGATTGTGCCCGTGTGGTGCCATACAGACTGAACTGCATGTGATGGAGGCGTGCCCACTCACAGGCATCGTTCGTACCCACTATGGCTTTGTCTCTTGGCATCAGTTAATGCATCACCGGGAACAATTTGATGCTACTGAAATAATATATACAATATTATCGAAGTTTAGCTAAGTTCTTCATTCATTTGCTTACTGCTTTCCATTGCCGAGATGTTACTTATCAATAAATAT
>JAXIVD010011720.1:0-10780 GCA_036785275.1 Cancer borealis
GAAGCCTATCATTCACCTCATCTTGTGTATCCAAGGATTAGCTGACCTTTAATCTGTCTAGAGACGTGTTCGATCTGACCTTGACCTCACCTGCACTAATGACAAAGGCAGCACAGGTGTGGTGACGTTCTTCCCTCCTTTTTTTTTTTTTAGTTTAGTTGTGACCTCACTGACCGATGCTGCCTTAAGATCGGCGGTCACTTACCTCTTGTATTTTATTTCATTGTATTGTATTGTATTATGTTTGTATATTTAAGGTTAATATGACATGATATATATAATGTTGTTCTGATAAATATATTCTACATAAGAGAAATAAATCTTTGGTATTCATTCCATTAAAGTGCAAACGATATTGAAAAGTTTGTATATAACTTCAGAAAAAAACATAAATTCACTGAAATACATTTATAATACAATAGGAGAATAATAATAATATATCTGAAACAAGGTCTAAAACTTTTGAAAGCTCCTATTTTTCATTTGAACAAGCATAGTGCATAATGTGTGCGTGTGTATGACAATATAACTCTTGCTTCTCCAAAGAGGCATCATGGAGGGGATTAACATCATTCCTGGAAACAAGGTGGAGATTTTTGTGATACGTGGACGAGGGAGACTGACTAAAGCCGTTGTGTGTGGGTGGGGGAAGGGGATTAGCGTGGAGGAACACACACACACACACACACACACACACACACACACACACACACACACACACACACACACACACACACACACACACACACACCATATGTTCGTACTTAAGCACAAAGGCAAGCTAACCCACACACAGGATATCAATATCTACTTTGATTGGAAGAGTTAATACATCAAACAGAGGCAGGAAGGAAGGAAGGAAGGAAGGGAGGGAGGGAGAGAAAGAGAGAGTGAGACAGAGGTGAGGTGGAGGGAAAACATGGGATGGGAGGGAGGAAGGGAGGGAAGTGAAAAGGGAGAGAGGGAGGGAAAGGAAGGGCCAAAGGGAGTTCGTATTGGAGGGAGCGAGATCAAAAGCACTTTCTCCTCTCTCTCTCTCTCTCTCTCTCTCTCTCTCTCTCTCTCTCTCTCTCTCTCTCTCTCTCTCTCTCTCTCTCTCTCATACTGACCTTTCTTTTTATATTTTCTTTCCAATTTCCCGCCTCGACTCTCTAATCTACACCTGTTCCCATTCAATTCCTTCCTCTTTTTCTTTCTTTTCTTAACATTCTTGGCGCGCTCTCTTTCCTTGCTCTCTGATTCTAACCACCTCCTCCTCCTCCTCTTCTTCTTCTTCTTCCTCCTCCTCCTCCTCCTCCTCCTCCTCCTCCTCCTAAGGCACTCTAGTCGGCACTCAGCAATGCGTCAGGATTAATTAAAATTTTTAGTGTAATTTTTTTTGTGTGTGCTTCCAACATTTAATTTTTTCTGTCTTTTTTTTTTTTTTTTAAACTATACGTGACCGGCCTGTTGCGGTATTTTTTTAATTGTCCCTTTTTTTTTTTTTTTTTTTTTTTTAGTCGTGTGTGTATTTTGTTCAATGTTATAAGACCTTCCTGTGACCATATGTATGTATGTATGTATGTATGTGTATGTGGGTATGTGTGTGTGTATGTATATGTGTGTGTGTGTGTGTGTGTATGTGTGTCTGTTCGTTGCCAATAAAGTTACGAGCTTTTCACACCACTTCGGATCTGTGACTGTGAGGCTTCTGTTTGAGCTGCGTGGTGTGGATGGGATTACATTTTATTTTGCCATTCACACACACACACACACACACACACACACACACACACACACACACACACACACACACACACACACACACACACACACACACACACACACACACACACACACACACACACACACACACACACACACACACGACGTATCTCATCTTTTTAGTTTTCAATGTACTCTTACGAAGGTCCTCGGAATGTGTGACTGACGTATCCGACGCTACCTTGCCTCGGCCTCAAATTTAATAGCAGTGAGCCTCCCCGCGCGGCATAGGAATAGACTCGTGGGTATCAAGGCGTGAGATGAAGAAAAATGACTTTACACTGATCTAGACTGCAGCAACCTTCTCATTACCGCCAAGACGCGTGACCTTGACTCGCCCACCACCACCTGCGTTCCCCATGCCTCCCTCAACGTCGCTGACACCTGTCCACCGCTGTCCCTCCACACCTTTTGAACATGAATCTTGCTTGAAGAACATACGAGAATGGCGATCATGTTCTTTTTTTCCGCCGTGAAGTCGGTGATTTTATCCTGTCATAAAGTGATGATGAATGGGTGACATGGACGACGGTGATAATGATGATGACAAAACTTATGACTATCAGTTGAATTCTATCCTCCAATCTCACTCAAGGGACACACTCCAAGGCCTTGCAGGAGCGTCCTTACATCCTCCCCCCCCCCCCCCCCCCCCCCCGAGGCATCGTGTGTGGGCGTGACTGTGGAGATCGTGGGAACATTCCGTCAGAAAACACTGGATGGCTTTGGAGCTGAGCCAAAACACTCCCCTCGCCTGTCTAATCCTCTTCGTGTGAAAAATTGTGCTGCGTGGAGGTGCAACACCCTTGTCCGTGATGACTGGTGAGGCAGAAGGCAACGTGGGAATGGTCGTCGTCTTGCAGTGAAAGACTCTTGACTCCTCAACTGCTGCCATGGGAGTTTCCGTGCCATTTCCTCAGATGAAGGAGTCTTACTTTAAGAGGGATAAGCCTGGCGCAAGGGAGGTCAGGTGCAGGTAAGTAGGATCAGGTCACGTCGAGCACTTATAGGAATCTTGATTCTTTCGGTTCACACACACTTGTGTTCATCTGTTTGAATTAGCAACCAATTTGTCTTGATTTGTTCATCGGCAAGTTAACACTTCTCTTCACTTCTTTCTGTTTAGGATAGTTGTTGAACGCTGTTTTCATCACTGACAGTTTTTTGCAGTATCTATTCGTGGAATTCTTGGGAGCGTTCTCGGGGAATTGAATACTCTTGGGACTGTTATACTGGAAACGTTCAATGCATGGCTGGAAATGAAATATGAATTATGATACATGACGTGTGGGAATACGCAAATTCGGTGAATGAGTGAATAACACCGTGGAAGAAATTTTTATACATCGCTACAAAAACTGAAAAAAAAACTGAAGCAGAAACAGCAGAAAAGCTGAAGGAGTTTACTTATAACTCGGTGCCATCAGCCACGTTATATCAATATGAATCAAGTATTAACTTATACATGTGTTTTGTTTCAGTAGCGGAACACCAGCATCATCATAAAGCTACACACAAACCTAGTACTTGAATAACTTTATCTTCAGGTCACTGTAATATCTAAGCGTGTTAGCAGCAAAAGGCCTGACAATGTTATAAACGTCAACCTTAAACTGGGTACCTCATGGGGAGAATGGGTAGGAAGCTGTGGTTACGTGGATGATGCAGTCGGCTGTATGTCTCAAAATAGGGGTCCTTACCTAGCACAAAACGCTAGGCTTAGGACACCTTGGCGTACACCTCTCAGCGTTACCACCACTCCACAAAATACACAGACATAACAGCAGCGGGGAGGTCATTAGTGTTTTCTGACCTACTAATTCACGTGTAGCAGCTAATTAGATGAAAAACTGCCCAGACTCACGCACACCACACACTCGGGCAAAATGTGCTGCACTTAACCCACGAACATCACTTTGGACACTACGACCGAGACCTTTCATCGTAGGGTTAATGCAGGTCCCTAAACAGCCCTCGCCAACAACATTTATGGCGCCAAGGACAACAGGGAGCTAATTTTGCCTCTCCGTACCGTTGTGTATGAAGCCGAGAGCACTTGTTCAGGTAAGAGGGAGCAGTTGGTTACCTGTTAGGCAAGGATGTGAGGGAGGCTGTGTAGAGGGCGAGAGGAAGGACAGGTGTGTATGTGATAGCTGTGTGTAGGACTGTGTGGAGGCTGTGGGTGTGGATGATTTGTATGTGGATGTGTGAATGGTGTTTATTAATTAAAAAAGATATAATAAGCAAGGAGTAAGGTAAGGGGAAAACAGGACTGTTATGATGAAACACACATACACGCACACGCACACGCACACACACACACACACACACACACACACACACACACACACACATGATGGCTGGCTGGTTTTAAATTTACCTCCACCTTGTCTGTACTATTTTGCATAATGTCAAACTTAGGTGAAAAAAAGTTATACTCCATCTTCCTCCATTAAAATTGGAGATAATTCTGTTAAGACTTCTTCCTAATCCCACCTTGTGCCTGGTGGTGGGAGCGGCAGGTGTGGCGGAAGAATAATTCAGCAGACTGTGTCCTCCCCAGCCACCACTGCAACCACCACCACCACCACCACCACCACCACCACAACCAGCCTCACGCCTTACCTCTGAATATTTTCTTCCATAGGCAATAAAGTGAGAATGGAAGTCTAATTCCCTTTCTCCCTCTTCCTCTTCCTTCCTCCCTTCCTTCTTCTGAAATCACCATCCCTCCTTTCCTTCTTTTCTAATTTCCTCTTTCCCTTCTTCTTTCCTCCCTCCTTTCCTTCCTCTTTAGTTCCTTCTTTCCCTCCTTCCCTTCCAATCTCTTTTTTTCTTCTTTTTCTTCTTCTCTTTCCATTATTCCCTTTTGTTGTTTCCTGTGACTTGTCTCATTTTCTCTTCTCTGAGTCTGTATCTTTCTTTTTTTTGTTTTTTCTCCACTTGATTCCTTCCTTTCTGCCTTCTTACTTCCGTTCATTCTTCCTTTCTTCCCCCTCGTTTCCTTTCAACATTTGCTGTTCCCTCGCTCCTTCTTTCCTTTCCTCCCTTTGTTCAAATTTTTCTCTCTTTGTACACTCCATTTGCATCCCTCCATCCCTTACTCCCTTTATAACTGTCAACTTTTTCTTGCTTGCTTTCTTTTTTTTTTTTTTTTTTTTGGCACGCGCATTCTCTCTCTCTCTCTCTCTCTCTCTCTCTCTCTCTCTCTCTCTCTCTCTCTCTCTCTCTCTCTCTCTCTCTCTCTCTCTCTCTCTCTCTCTCTCTCTCTTTGTTTCTGTCCTTCCGTTCCCATCTGGACTCCATTTATGTCCTTCGATTCTTTCTTCCTCCTCTACTACACCTGCTCCTTTTTTTTCCACGTATCCCTCTGTTTTTTCTTCTCTCCTTCCCTGCTTTCTCCTTGTTCTTACTTCTTCTTTCTCGTCCACTGTCCTTCTTTTTCTTTCTTTTTTTGAGGTTTTTCCTTTTTGACATTTTCTTGATATTTTTACCTTTCTTCCGTCTTAACTTTTGTATTCTCTTACACACTGTATTCTATTCCTCCTCCCTATGGTTCTTGTCCTCTTCCTTGTTTTGCTTATTCCTTCTTCGTTACTTTTCTGGAGTTTTTTTTACTTTTTGTTTGCTTTAGTTTTCGTCTTTTTCCCCATCCTTCCCTTGCAGGAAAAGTTGTTTTATCACTCAATTTATCCGCCTCTTGGTGCTGCGTTTTGAGATTACTTCGATTTACTGGCAAATTTTCTTCCCTCTTTCTCAGACGATACGAAAATTAGAGAGCAGATCAAACAGGAATAGACAAACCCTTAAGGAATACTTGGACATGATGTAAATAAAATTAAATACAACTTGACTTCACTAGGTTCTTCTTCATTTAGAGAGTGAAATAAGCTCCCACCTTCCGTAGTGCAGTATACCGTAACAAATGCCTTTAAACTCTAACTCAACTAACACAACAAGGTTTCAGATTGAGGTTATATCTCGGCGTACTGTTTGTTGGCTGTTGGACTATGCTGCTTCTGACTTGTTGAATTGTGATCATGTTTGTATTATATATAATTTAATATAGGTTAAAGACAGACCTTCTAGTTCGGACCCTAGAGTCTGGATGATCTGATTTTCTATGTAATTCTTTGTAATTCTATTCTCTATTTTTTTATTTTTTTATTTTTAACACTGCCTGATTTACATTCCTTGACTCATTTGAAATCTTAAATATTCCTATCTTTAATCTATTCCTTCAAATATATACTTTCATCGCATCACTTCCTCTTCTTTCGCTCATACTTATCCTTCTCTTGTTCGTATTTCTTACATATTCGATTTTTAAATTTCCCTCTTTCGCACCCTCCCTTCCCCCCCTCCCCCCCTCACCTGTCCTTTCTGGCAATGTCCTTTCCCAAAACGATGAAGAGGAAACATGCATGAGCTGCGCCACACTGCCAACCCCCTCACGTCCGCCCGCTGCCCGGGACTCACTTAACCAAATAGAAGTGCAAAGCGCCGCCACCCAGCCCGTCGGGGGTCCGGAGCCAGACAACCCACACAGTTTTCTTGCCAAGCACTGTAGTCAGGGGTCGTCCGGGGCCATCAGAGGCGTGCGTGAATACAGTCCAATCAGAACGATGGTGGTGGAGGAGGAGGAGGAGGAGGAGGAGGAGGAGGAGGAGGAGGAGGAGGAGGACTGACGTGTTGGGAGGGAGGGAGGATGGCTGACTGTCGTGGGACGAGACAAGGGGAGACCGAGGGTGGAGTGAGGCGTTTTTATATTCTGGTTTGGTGTATCTATATTTTGGGCTTCGTTTTAGCTCCTGGTGATGATTGGTGCGTGTCAGATGGAGGCGTGCGTCTAGGGAGGGAGAAAGAGAGGGAGGGAGAAAGAGAGGGAGGGAGAGAGAGAGAGAGAGTCGTGTGAGGAGTCTCGCCTTGTTCTGTTGAGAGACGCAAGGAGGGAGGGAGGGAGGGAGGCAAAGATGACAGTGAACAAGTGAGGGAATGAAGGAGAATAACACAAAATCAAGAGATGAAGGATAGCACGACTAAAAGGAGGAATTAAGAAGTATAAGATAAAAGAAAGAAAGAGAGAGAGAAAAAAAAGACAGAGATGGTAGACACGACACTGACAAGGATGCAATGAGGGATTGAGGCCGGGAGTGAATGAAAGAGGGAGATATGAAAGCAATGAGTGAGTGAGTGACGTGGGCGTGAGTGAAGGGAATGACTACAAGCAGAGATAACTACGATGAAAAAGGGGAATAGGAAGCATAGGGAATACATAGTAGTACATACACGTTTTTTTCTCCCATTTTCGTTGCAGGAAAATCGTGGAAGGGTAAAGGGGAAACGATGGTAAATGTAATGCAAAGTAGAAAAGCAGAGGCGCGCTGGGATGAAAATGGTAAAAGGGAACAAAATCTGGCATATGTATGGTAGAATGTTCCCTCGTTCTACTCCCTCCTCCTCCTCCTCCTCCTCCTCCTCCTCCTCCTCCTCCTCCTCCTCCTCCTCTTCCTCCTCCTCCTCCTTATTGATTTATGCGTGGTGTTTGGGAAGCAGCGATAACAGTGAGGGTTGGAAGAGGATTTGTATTTGACGTATTTACAATTTTTTCCTTCTCTCTCTCTCTCTCTCTCTCTCTCTCTCTCTCTCTCTCTCTCTCTCTCTCTCTCTCTCTCTCTCTCTCTCTCTCTCGCGTTCGTGGAAATGTAATACAAAAATGCAAATGAGAGCGTAACGCAATATAGAAATGTACGTACGTATACCTTACCTACCAACATACTGCATAATGTGTAAAATTAACGAAGTATTGGGAGAAAAAGTTATACGTGGCGTGATTCGTTTTCCTTCGGGTAAAGGTTCAAATTCCTGCAGATGTTTTATGGTTTATATATATTTTTTCTTCTTGGTTTATGTTTGGCTGGACTGGAGAAGGAGGAGGAGGAGGAGGAGGAGGAGGAGGAGGAGGAGGAGGAGGAGGGAGGAGGAGGAGGAGGAGGAGGAGGAGGAGGAGGAAGAGGAGGAGGAGGAGGAGGAAGAGGAGGAGGAGAAAATTAATAAGAAAAGGAAGTGAAGGAGGAAGAGAAGGAAAATATAGGAAAGGAAAATTATTACATGATGTGGTAGGAGAAAGTGTAAGGTTTGGATTAATGCAATGTAAGGGGGGGGAGGGGGAGGGTCCAAGGGGGAGGGTTAAAGAACAGGCCAATGGGTGCAGGGCGGGAAGGGGCGAAGAAGGATGGGAGGGGAGAGTGGTGGGCGGGATGGGTCAGGACGAGGGAGGAATGAAAGAGTAGAGAAATGGGTTGGAAGAAGAAAGGGGGGAGCTGGGAAGGCGAGTTAGGGGTCGGTAATAAGGTTAATGTTTCTACAAATCTCCGTTTGGGCGTCGGGAAAGACAGAGTGATAATTCTTAGTGGTGAGGGAGCGGCTAGCCCCCCACCCCCCACCGCCCATCTAGGGGCCAGCAGCGAGGCCCCCCAACACGCAGGGGATTCAGGTGGTGCCCAGGTGGGATCGATCACCATTTACCTGACTCCAACTAGGTCTTGGTGCAGGTGGGCGTTACATTAAGCTCACTCCCACACACTGTGCTTGCAAGCCTTCGCCAGTCGTAATTTTCTAAGACTGAAAATACTCAGTAAAACTTATGTTGGTTATGAGCCAGAATCACGGCGGGAAGGGAAATTGTCTCTGGCGTACGGTGGTAAAACTGTTGGTGGTGTAATTTTCTCCAATCTCCGGCACATTGCTGCCTTTGTTCTTACCACGATTTACCGAGATGAGATACTTCACATAATGGAAACTGTGCCAATATAATTAGATGAAGTACAGCGGAAAATATAAAGAAAATTTTTGTTGCTGTACTTAGCATACTTGTAGGACCAGAGGTCTGCCTGGGTCTCAGCCTTGGCTATGTCTTGTCTCAGGTATTATGGACAGAACCATGTTATTCATCAGTCCGTGCAAGATGGCTGTGAGGAATGACAATGTAATATTCTATATATCTCTGTAGGAGATAAGAAAAAACCCTCCCAGAATTCAGCGTCTCGTCTGTGACTGTTCGATGAAACTTTTTCTTTTATTCCAACAATATAAAAGAAGACAAGTGTGGTTGATGCATAACAACAGCAGTGTTGTGGTGGCTGGATTATTTGCTGAGCAAGGCAGGAAACAAGACAACAGTTTGTGCTGCACCATCACCAGACTCTCCCTGCCAATACAGCAGCCCACGCTGTCACATCACGACAAGGGAACAACCAAATGTTTCCCACACAAACTGTCAAGCTGTAAATACAAAATAAATGTGGAAAACAATCAGTTCTGCGAGTCAACATATACTAGTTATATGTTCATTGTTTCTCGTGAGTGGTTTATTAATTTCTTGCATAGGGCGATGCAAGGCCGTGGGTCTGGTAATTGGTTTTAGTTCTCTCGCAGTCTCCCATCAACAGGGAGGAAAGACATGGAGGGCTGTGGCCTCTGTTACCTGTAAGTGGCCTGTGGCATTGTGATGGAGTGGAGGTCAGCTGCGGGCGAGGCCATGACCTGTTCTACTGGATATATATATATATATATATATATATATATATATATATATATATATATATATATATATATATATATATATATATATATATATATATATATATATATATATATATTATATATATATATATATATATATATATATATATATATATATATTTATTTATTTTATATATATACATATATATATATATAATATATATATATATATATATATATATATATATATATATATATATATATATATATATATATATATATATATAGAGAGAGAGAGAGAGAGAGAGAGAGAGAGAGAGAGAGAGAGAGAGAGAGAGAGAGAGAGAGAGAGAGAGAGAGAGAGAGAGAGAGAGAGAGAGAGAGAGAGTGAGTGTATATAGTATTTATATAAGCTTCATCTGGATCCAGGGAACAAATCTTCATCCATCTTCCTGTTCTGCAGTGTGTTCTGTCTTCGTGATGGGCGTCACTACATGATTCATGACAGGAAGGAAACCTTTGGCAAGCAAGAATGGCACTTAGTGACAGCCTGTGTAGTTTTCAAGGTCATCCTGCCACACGGTCTTCATGTATTGAATTAATAACTACAAAGGTTCTCCCTAACAGTGCGTGGGCTGCTGCATGTGCTGGGATGAAGCCACTTACTCCTGCATTGACATTGTGCTGCGGCTGTTGCAACATTTTCATGCAGCATATTGTTCTAGATTTATCAAACAAGAGAAACTATGACAGTGAAATTCTCTTAAAGCATGATATAAAAAAACCCTAATGAACCACTATACAAGTGAATGGAAAACTCGGCTCATACTGTGCATGAATCAGCGCTAACAGGCCTGTTGTCCACCAGGTTGAAAAATAAAGAAAACTGACCGACCACATGGGAGCCTATTAAAATCTCAGAGCCTCCTGAAATTGTCCCAGTTGCAGGTTAAAGCTGCCTCTGTTGACTGAGTTCGGGGACCTGTGGAAGGGTACAGCAGGGAGGCAGGCAGGGGCGAGGGTAAGTAAGGGCTGCAAGGCTAAGTACGTTGCAATGTATCCTCATTGCCATTATTTGCAGCTTTATGATAACTTGATAGTGAGTCTGGTGGAACATTTGTATATGTTAGTGTGATATTATGACGCTGAAAGAGTGTGGTTGTTGTTCAAACTATTGGGCCGCCAGGAAAGATACTTGGCAAGAAAACGGTAAGTGTTAGGTGCACAGGAGCTGCCTTGTGTAGGTCAACTGGCCTTTTGCAGCCTCCTTATTTTCTTATGTTCTTATATAAAGTAGATTTATGTCTATGGATGCAACATACACACACACACACACACACACACACACAGACACACACACACACACACACACACACACACACACACACACACACACACACACACACACACACTATAACCTCGTACTGAAGCCCCGCTGTGTGTCGATTGGTTGTTGGTATCATTCATGTAAGTAGGTGTTGAGTTAGCTATC
>JAXIVD010011721.1:0-2500 GCA_036785275.1 Cancer borealis
CTGGTCTAGTCTGTCTGGAAATCTAGAATTGCGTTCTCAGAATAGATGAAGGCAATCGTGAGATCCTCTTAGTGATGGATGAAGGCGAGGAATCGTCTGGCACTGCTTGCTGGGGTGATGGATGACTTACATCCACACCCACTCGTACCAACAATCACTCGCAGCAAGAACCCAAACATGCGGTTACGATGGATAAAAAAAAGAAAAAATGACTCTGAAAGAAGAATGAGAGTGATAACAGACCATCTGGAAGGACGAGTAGAGCACATCCTTCTTCCTTTCCTCCTCCTCCTGTTTTAGTGGCACAGAAGTGAGTGAAAGCGGTGAGGATCTGGCAAAGACTTTCAACAAGAAGACACAAGTAACATTAGTCAGGATTTATCAAGTATTAAGGAGGCTGCATGACGTTGTTGGGGAAGGGTTGGGAGAACTGGAGGTGTGGGCAGGTGTGGGCAGCAGGAGGGAGAGGGTGGTGCGAGAGTTGAAAGAGACTAAACAAAACTGAGGTGGTGGTGAAAAGGACAGGTAAGACTGGGGTGAACAGAACACAGGTGAGTTAAAGGTGAGAGGACACAAGAGAAGTAAAGAGCTTTTTTCAGGTGAATTGAATATTTAAATAAGTAATGTGTGGCAAAAGTTTAAAGGTAAAAAAAAGTACATCAATAGTGATAAATACATTCATATATATATGTATAGTTTGGAAGGACATAAAAAAAGTGTTCAACTAATGGAGGCAGAAGTGAGGTTAAGTGATGTTCTGCGTCAAATACTGAAAAATTAAAACAGCAAAAAGTTGATTAAAAAAACGAGAAAAAAATATAGCTATATCGGAAAATGTCAAAGTTGGGAACACACACACACACACACACACACACACACACACACACACACACACACACACACACACACACACACACACACACACACACACACACACACACACACACACACACACACACACACACACACACACACACACACACACACACACACACACACACACACACACACACACACACACACATGCACTTGCAATCAACAAAGCGAATAGTGGTTACACTAAGTGGTGGTGCTATTGCTATGTGTTATCCACCATGGCCTGGATGATCACGTGCTACACTCGTGATCGTCAGCCATTACCCTCCCCGAAAGATCTCGGAGCCTATAAGGAACGATTTATGGGCTAAAACCTCTCACACATCACTCTTCCCCATCCCCATACTTAAGCAGGATCATGACTGCTCCCTGGCTGTGAAAAATCCTAAGCAACCTGAGCAGTGTGTGTGTGTGTGTGTGTGTGTGTGTGTGTGTGTGTGTGTGTGTGTGTGTGTGTGTGTGTGTCTGTGTGTGTGTGTGTGTGTGTGTGTGTGTGTGTGTGTGTGTGTGTGTGTGTGTGTGTGTGTGTGTGTGTGTGTGTGTGTGTGTGTGTGTGGACATTGATACCATTCTTCCCCGGTAATTGAGAAGATCATCTCTTCCCCCCCCCCACCGGTATCACCCAAGATCTTACCAACCTTCACAGATTTTCTTCCAGCGGTAATAAGGAGCGAGATTACTTGTTACCTCAGCCAATGGGAGGCTCTTTTCGCGTCCCTTCAAGAATTACGAAACGCTTATCGATGTGGCCCAACCAATGACATAACAAGAATCGAACATAACGCCTGCGCCTAGTAGTAGTAGTAGTAGTAGTAGTAGTAGTAGTAGTAGTAGTAGTAGTAGTAGTTGTTGTAGTAGTAGTAGTAGTAGTAGTAGTAGTAGTAGTAGTAGTAGTAGTAGTAGTAGTAATCTCCATCACAATATGCCATCATACATCACAACACACAACACAACACCTCGTGCACATTACACTCTTCCGTACAACACCACCGGTCATTCCACTCTGTCACTCCGTTTCATCCACTCGGCGCACCACCATATCATTCATCACCCGCTGCATGGCCACACCGTAGCCTTTCACTCACCGCCACATTGTACACCCCTTCACTCACTTCCTCTTTGACGCAAAATGTAAATAGCTTCCCATTACAAGCCAAACCTACACGCCCCTTGTGACCGTACCAGCCTAACGCTACGCTTGTGACGTGGTGGTTCAATGGTGTGTGTGTGTGTGTGTGTGTGTGTGTGTGTGTGTGTGTGTGTGTGTGTGTGTGTGTGTGTGTGTGTGTGTGTGTGTGTGTGTGTGTGTGTGTGTGTGTGTGTGTGTGTGTGTGTGTGTGTGTGTGTGTGTGTGTGTGTGTGTGTGTGTGTGTGTGTGTGTGTGTAATGCTTTTTTGCAATATACAAAAGAGACAGTGTAGCGCTGGTTTTGAGCGAGGTTAGAGAGAAATAAGCAAATGGAAGAATGTAAAACTTGATGTTAAAGGTTTTCAGGTATAAGTCTAACAAAAAAGTAGAATACGCTTAATTTTATGGGTGGCTAACCTTTGATTAAAGTGTGCTGGAGGAAATCTGAAGAAATATAAAACATCTGGAGATAAAGTTTAATAGAAAGACGAGATAG
>JAXIVD010011722.1:0-10778 GCA_036785275.1 Cancer borealis
CTCGAGGCAGTAGTGGTGCAGACTATTAGCGTTGAGTGTGTCGCACAGCTTGCAGTTGGAGAAGTGAGAAATGTCCCCAGCATCAGACACTTGCCACACTGGTCGGTAACCAAGCCGAAGCCGAGCAGACACAATGTTGTGTCTCCGAACCATCAGACCGTGTCGGCGATACTTTGGTGGGGATAGACGGAAGTGGTCATAGTGCTGGATAGATACACTCTGAGGCCGCTCAGCTTCCGTGCGGTGGTGTGTGGAGAGATGAGCTGCTGCGTGTATCATCTTTTTGTAGCAACGGAGGGAGGGTGTGGCGCCGTCGGGCAGAGGGAGTCTGCAGGCGTCTTTTGCGAGGAGATCCACTGTGTCGTTAGCTGTAATGCCAACATGGGACGGAATCCATACGAACTGTACCTTGAGAGAACTGTCCAGAGCTGAGACTAATTGATGCAAAATTTTATTAACTTGGCAGCGGTGTGTGGGTTGTGGAGACGAGATGGCTTGAAGGGCAGACTGAGAGTCACACAAGATCACGCCATGCAATTGTCGTTCGCAGAGAAATGCAATGGCCAGCAGGAGTCCCCGTAACTCGCAGTAGGTGGAACTGGACGAGTTAGGCAGTCTGCTGCCAGCCCAGCCTCCCTCCGGTGGTTCTACGTCAGTTGAGTACATAGCGCACCCCGCACTGCCGTCTAGCTGCACGGAACCGTCCACGTAGAGATGGCACGCGGCAGGTACGGAGGAGGACACTGCACTGGTGTGCTCCAGTGCTAGTTGTTTCTGCAGTAGTGGTGGGTCTGCCTTGGAGGTGGGAGTAAAGGTGACTTGTGGCTGAGGAATCCTCCATGGAGGTGGACCATGATCAACCTCAGCCACGGGAACACGGAGATCAAGGCGCTGCAGGGTGGAGCACACTGTGTTGACGAGGGTGCGGACACCGGGACGAAGTGGAGGGCGGGGTGCAGCGGGGTCAAGAGATGCTCTCAGGACGTGAGAATAGTGCGGAGCAAGATGGGGAGAGTTGAGGCACTTAACACTGAAGGAGGAGATATTGGCGTGTATTCTCTCTTTAACTAGAGGAAGATTAAGTTCGGTTAGCATATTTACTATCCTGGTGGAGGTGGGACATCCAAGAATGTACCGCATCACTTTGTTTTGGAATTTTTCTAAAGGTTCTAGGGTGGTCTTGGAGAGCTGGCTGAGGGTTGGGGAGAGATAGTCTATGACTGACCGTATAAAGGCAATGTAGATGTTTTTTGCCAAGGGGATGGAGATTCCGGCAGCATTATTAGTCAGCCACTTGAAGGGGACAAAGCGCTGTTCTAATCGGTGCAGGAGGTCCTGTATAATGGGATGGATGCGCTGCCGAGCAGGTATGGCAGGAGTGACGCGCGCCGGCGCTCCCAGGTACAAGTACTGTGTGCAGGATGGGATGATACTGTGTCCTGCAGTGAACACAGGAAGTGCTCTGGGGCTCCGTGGAGAGAATACTCGACTCTTGTCAGGGGAGAGGATGAGGCCACAAGCAGAAGACGATTCATGGAAAGCCTGGAGGAAGCGCTGAAGATCGGCAGCAGAGGTGGAATGCACACAGATGTCGTCAGCGTAACAGAGGACAGTTGTACCGGGAATATTAGGAAGAAGAGTCAGCAAGCGGTGCATCAGAATATTGAAAAGGAAAGGACTTAACACCCCGCCCTGTGGAGTACCAAGCTCAAGTTCCTTGTACGGAGAGAGAGAGAGAGAGAGAGAGAGAAAAAGAGAGAGAGAGAGAGAGAGAGAGACACGTTAATGAGGAAAGGTTGGTGAGTCTGTTACAATAAACTTTTGACCTTTTACATCAGGCTCATCTAACTAATTCTCCCTCACCCCCCATCACCACCCCAACCCCACACCTCCCAACCCTCAACCTCTTACCCCCCAACCCCTCACACACCCTCCCTTTTCTATCTCCTCTTTATCTCTATCGCTCTCTATCTCACTCACTCACACACACAGACACACTTTCTTTTTTTGGTGGGACAGTTTCTCTCTTTAAATATTTGCTGAAGATGATAATAATAATAATAATAATAATAATAATAATAATAATAGTCATAATAATTAATAATAATAATAATAATAATTGTAATAGTAATAATGATTCCATCTTCCCTACAAAATGAGCTTACCACTGAATCAGACACACACACACACACACACACACACACACACACACACACACACACACACACACACACACACACACGTCTCTTCACTTCTACAGATTATTATTCAGTGTAGATTGTTACTCCAGCACCCTCGTATCTCATCTCATATCCCTCACTCTTGTTTTCACTCTGCCTCACTCCCTCACTCCACTCCAGGCTAGGTTAGGTTAGGTTAGGTAAGGTAAGGTAAAGTGAGGTGAGCTGAGGTTTGGTTTGGTTTGGTTTGATTAGGTTTGATTAGGATAGATGAGATGAGGTAAGATAAGCTAAGGTAAGGTTACGTTATGTTCTGTTATATTATGTCATCCATAGACTACACTTACTTATTTCTAGTACGAAAGTCGATAACCATCTCCTTCGTCTTTTTCACATTTAAGTTTAAATAATGTCTCTTACTCCACCCAATAAAATCTTTCACCTGTGACAAATATCTACTAGAATCATCATTGCAAATTTTCCCCACAATCACTGTATCATCTGCATATTTGAGGATAGAACAATTCAGATAGCTACTGCAACAATCACATCATACATAGAACAAATATTCATTATGTCAGTTGTAGAGTTTAATTAGGTCTATCAGATGCTGCAATGATATTTCCAATATCTCTAATAGCTTCCGAGGAAATTAGAACGAAATCTATTTTTTTTGCAAAAAGATATGGTTTAATTATACTGCGTAATTATTATACATAGAACAAATATTCATTATGACAGTTCCAGAGTTTAATTAGATCTATCAGATGCTGCAATGATATTTCCAATATCTCTAATAGCTTCCGAGAAAATTAGAACGAAATCTATTTTTTGGAAAAAAGATACGGTTTAATTTTACTGTTTAATTATTATACATAGAACAAATGTTCATTATGACAGTTATAGAGTTTAATTTGGTCTATCAGATGCTGCAATTATATTTCCAATATCTCTAATAGCTTCCGAGAAAATTAGAACGAAATCTATTTTTTGGAAAAAAATACGGTTTATTTTTACTGCGTAATTATTATACATAGAACAAATATTTATTATGACAGTTATAGAGTTTAATTAGGTCTATCATATGCTGCAATAATATTTCCAATATCTAATAGTTTCCGAGAAAATTAGAGCGAAATCTATTTTTTGGAAAAAATATACGGTTTAAGTTTACTGCGTAATTATTATACATAGAACAAATATTCATAATGGCAGTTGTAGAGTATAATAAGATCTATCAGATGCTGCAATGATATTTCCAATAGCTTTTGAGAAAATGAGGAAGAAAAAAAAAGTGATGTTTCATTTTACTGCTAAATTTGATCTAAGAACAAATATTCATTATTACGGTTGTAGAGTTTAATTAGGTCTATCAGATGCTGCAATGATAGTTCCAATATCTCTAATAGCTTCCGAGAAAATTAGAACGAAATCTATTTTTTTGGCAAAAAGATACGGTTTAATTTTACTGCGTAATTATTATACATAGAACAAATATTTATTATGACAGTTATATAGTTTAATTAGGTCTATGAGATGCTGCAATAATATTTGCAATATCTCTAATAGCTTCCGAGAAAATTAGAACGAAATCTATTTTTTTTGGCAAAAAGATATGGTTTAATTTTACTGCGTAATTATTATACATAGAACAAATATTGATTATGACAGTTGCAGAGTTTAATTAGGTCTATCAGATGCTGCAATGATATTTCCAATATATCTAATAGCTTCCGAGAAAATTAGAACGAAATCTATTTTTTGGAAAAAAAATACGGTTTATGTTTAATGCGTAATTATTATACATAGAACAAATATTTATTATGACAGTTATAGAGTTTAATTAGGTCTATGAGATGCTGCAATAATATTTGCAATATCTCTAATAGTTTCCGAGAAAATTAGAACTAAATATATTTTTTGGAAAAAAATATACGGTTTAATTTTACTGCGTAATTATTATACATAGAACATCTATTCATAATGGCAGTTGTAGAGTATAATAAGGTCTATCAGATGCTGCAATGATATTTCCAATATTTCTAATAGCTTTCGAGAAAATGAGGAAGAAAAAAAAGTGATAGTTTCATTTTACTGCTAAATTTGATCTAAGAACAAATATTCATTATTACAGTTGTAGAGCTTAATTAGGTCTATCAGATGCTGCAATGATATTTCCAATATCTCTAATAGCTTCCGAGAAAATTTGAACGAAATCTATTTTATGGAAAAAAAGATACGGTTTAATTTTACTGCTTAATTATTATACATAGAACAAATATTCATTATGACAGTTCTAGAGTTTAATTAGGTCTATCAGATGCTACAATGATTTTTCCAATATCTCTAATAGCTTCCGAGAAAATTAGAAAAATATTTTATTTTTGGAAAAAAAAATACGGTTTAGTTTTACTGCGTAATTATTATACATAGAATAATTATTCATTATGAGAGTTCTAGAGTTTAATTAGGTCTATTAGATGCTGCAATGATATTTCGAATATCTCTAATAGTTTCCGAGAAAATTAGAAAGAAATAAATTTTTTAGCAAAAAGATACGGTTTAATTTTACTGCGTAAATATTATACATAGAACAATTGTTTATTATGACAGTTGTAGAGTTTAATTAGGTCTATAAGATACTGCAATGACATTTCCATTAACTCTAATAGCTTCCGAGAAAATTAGAACGAATTTTTTTTTTTTTTTTTTTGAAGATATGGTATTATTTTATTGGGTATTTATTATACATGGAACAAATATTCATTATGACAGTTGTAGAGTTTAATTACGTCTATCAGATGCTGCAATGATATTTCCAATATCTCTAATAGCTTCCGAGAAAATTAGAACAAAATCTATTTTATGGAAAAAAGATACTGTTTAATTTTACTGCTTAATTATTATACATAGAACAAATATTCATTATGAAAATTGTAGAGTTTAATTCGGTCTATCAGATGTTGCAATGATATTTCCAATATCTCTAATAGCTTCCGAGAAAATTAGAACGAAATCTATTTTTTGGCAAAAAGATATGGTTTAATTTTACTGCGTAATTATTATACTTAGAACAAATATTCATTATGACAGTTACAGAGTTTAATTAGGTCTATCAGATGCTGTAATGATATTTCCAATATCTCTAATAGCTTCCGAGAAAATTAGAACGAAATATATGTTTTGGAAAAAAAATACTTTATTTTTACTGCGTAATTATTATACATAGAACAAATATTTATTATGACAGTTATAAAGTTTAATTAGGTCTATCAGATGCTTCAATAATATTTCCAATATCTTTAATAGTTTCCGAGAAAACTAGAACGAAATTTATATTTTGGAAAAAATATACGGTTTAATTTTACTGCGTAATTATTATACATAGAACAAATATTCATAATGGCAGTTGTAGAGTATAATAAGATCTATCAGATGCTGCAATGATATTTCCAATATTTCTAATAGCTTTTGAGGAAATGAGGAAGAAAAAAAGTGATGTTTCATTTTACTGCTAAATTTGATCTAAGAACAAATATTCATTATGACAGTTGTAGAGTTTAATTAGGTCTATCAGATGCTGCAATGATATTTCCAATATCTCTAATAGCTTCCGAGAAAATTAGAACAAAATCTATTATATGGAAAAAAAGATACGGTTTAATTTTACTGCTTAATTATTATACATAGAACAAATATTCATTATGACAGTTGTAGAGTTTAATTAGATATATCAGATGTTGCAATGATATTTCCAATATCTCTAATAGCTTCTGAGAAAAATAGAAAAAAATTTATTTTTTAGAAAAAAGATATGGTTTAGTTTTACTGCTTAATTATTATATATAGAACAAATATTCATTATGACAGTTGTAGAGTTTAATTAGGTCTATTAGATGCTGCAATGATATTTCCAATATCTCTAATAGCTTCCGAGAAAATTAGAAAGTAATCCGTTTTTTAGCAAAAAGATACGGTTTATTTTTACTGCGTAATTATTATACTTAGAACAAATGTTTATTATGACAGTTGTAGAGTTTAATGGGGTCTATCAAATGCTGCAATGATATTTCCAATATCTCATATAGCTTCCGAGAAAATTAAAACGAAATAAATTTTTGGAAAAAAGATACGGTTTAATTTTTACTGCGTAATTATTATACGTAGAACAAATATTCATTATTACAGTTGTAAAGTTTATGTAGGTCTATCAGATGCTGGAATGATATTTCCAATATATCTAATAGCTTCCGAGAAAATTAGAACGAAATATATATTTTGGAAAAAAGATATGGTTTAATTTTACTGCGTAATTATTATACATAGAACAAATTTTTATTATGAGAGTATTAGCGTTTAATTAGTTATATCAGATACTGTAATGATATTTCCATTAACTCTAATAGCTTCCGAGAAAATTAGAACGAAATTTTTTTTTTATATGATTTAATTTTACTGGGTAATTATTATACATAGAACAAATATTCATTATGACAGTTGTAGAGTTTAATTAGGTCAATCAGATGCTGCAATGATATTTCCAATATCTCTAATAGCTTCCAAGAAAATTAGAACGAAATCTATTTTTTGGAAAAAAAATGCAGTTTAATTTTACGCGTAATTATTATACATAGAACAAATATTTATTATGAAACTTGTAGAGTTTAATTAGGTCTATCAGATGCTGCAATGATATTTCCAATATCTCTAATAGCTTCCGAGAAAATTAGAACGAAATCTATTTTATGGAAAAAATATACGATTTAATTTTACTGCTTAATTATTATTAATAGAACAAATATTCATTATGACGGTTGTAGAGTTTAATTAGGTTTATCAGATGCTGCAATGATATTTCCAATATCTCTAATAGCTTCCGAGAAAATTAAAATGAAATCTATTATTTGGAAAAAAAAATACGGTTTAATTTTACTGTTTAATTATTATACATAGAACAAATGTTCATTATGACAGTTGTAGAGTTTAATTAGCTCTATCAGATGCTGCAATTATATTTCCAATATCTCAAAGAGCTTTTGAGAAAATTAGAACGAAAGATATTTTTTGGAAAAAAGATACGGTTTAATTTTACTGCGTAATTATTATATATATAACAAATATTCATTTTTATAGTTGTAGAGTTTAATTAGGTCTATCAGATGCTGCAATGATATTTCCAATATATCTAATAGCTTCCGAGAAAATTAGAACGAAATATATTTTTGGAAAAAAATACGGTTTAATTTTCTGAGTAATTATTATACATAGAACCATAGATTTGGTTCGATTATGTTAGGTTTTGTTTGATCAGGTTAGTTTTGATTAGGTTTTGTTAGGTTAGGTTAGGTTTTGTTAGGTAAGGTTTGGTTTTGTTTGATTTGATTAGGCTGGGTTAGGTTAGGTTAGATTAGGTTAGGTTTGGTTATATTAAGTTAGGTTTGGTTAGATTAGATTAGGTTTGGTTAGATTAGGTTAGGTTTGGTTAGGTTAGGTTAGGTTTGGTTAGATTAGGTTAGGTTTGGTTAGATTAGGTTCGTTTTTGTTAGGTTAGGTTAGGTTAGGTTAGGTTGTGTTTGGCAAAGCGTCTTACTCCATTCTCACAAGGACATTAATCCTGACGCATCTCTCGCTTAATTCTTGAGCTTGTGATTAGACTCCAAGCCTTCCTTATACCCTCACACCCTCACATCTTCACACCCCCACACCCTCACACCTTCACACCCTCACACCCTTACACCTTCACATCCCTACACTCTCTCACCCTCACACCCTCACATCCTCACTCCCTCTCTCCCTTATATCCTCTCACCCTCACATCCTCTCACCCTCACACCTCACTCCCTAACACATCCTTAGAGCCTCATAAACTCAGTCTTGAAAAACAGTACATCATTCTCATAATAATAATAATAATAATAATGATAATAATAATAATAAACTGAGGCTGAGATGAGCATATATTTTCCCAGTATTATTATTTATTGTTTATATTATTACTTTTATTTTTATTTTATTATTATTATTATTGGTTATTGGTTATTGGTAGATGAATGATATGCTGATTTTATTGAACATTAAGTTTTCACACTGGACGGCGTGAAATATGGAAATGAAGTGTGTATGTGTGTGTGTGTGTGTGTGTGTGTGTGTGTGTGTGTGTGTGTGTGTGTGTGTGTGTGTGTGTGTGTGTGTGTGTGTGTGTGATTTGGTTTGTGTCTGTTTGTATATTATTTCCTTCCTCCTTTTATTTATTTATTTATTTTTTGTCAATCTTCCTTCCTTATTCCTGTGTACTCTCTCTCTCTCTCTCTCTCTCTCTCTCTCTCTCTCTCTCTCTCTCTCTCTCTCTCTCTCTCTCTCTCTCTCTCTCTCTCTCTCTCTCTCTCTCTCTCTCTCTCTCTCTCTCGTGTAATCCCTTTTGCACTGCACTACAAAGACAACACACACACACACACACATACACACACACACACACACACACACACACACATACACACACACACACACACACACACACACACACACACACACACACACACACACACACACACACACACACGGAATATGGAATGAACCAACAGATTGAGAAATGCATAGACAGTTGATTAACAATAGACATATAAATTCACTGACTGAAGAAGAAGAAAAAGAAGAATAAAAATATGATAAAGGAGAATAGATAAAACACAGAATAGATAGACACAAACAAATAAAGATTGAAATAAGAAAATAGAAATATGTTGAATGAATAATTGTAGAGATAGATAGATTGATAAATAGATAAATAAATAGATAGATAGACAGACAGATAAATACATGAACATAGGCAGAGAGAAAATGAAGATTCTAACCGTAATAGACATTGTGTAAATAGATAGATAAACACAGATAGACAAATAGATAGATAGATGGATTGATAGATATAATTGAGGTGTGATAAGGACTAATTGCTTTTCGCTATCCTTAGATCCTCTGTTAATGAAGTTATAACAAGATTTCCCCTCAAATGAAGCGAATTTCCGAGTGAAATTTATCCTCCCCTTATTTCCCCTCCTATCGCCTTCCCTTCCCCTTCTCCTCCTCCTCCTTCCCCTCACCCCCCTTCATCTTTTCTCTCCCATCTTTTCCCCTCACTTTCCTAACCTCCCTGTGTGTGTGTGTGTGTGTGTGTGTGTGTGTGTGTGTGTGTGTGTGTGTGTGTGTGTGTGTGTGTGTGTGTGTGTGTAAATAGTTTATGTTGATTTATTTGTATCTGGATTTATGACGAAGTGAAGGATGGATGAATGGATGAGAGATGGATGGTGGCAGAGCTGTCCCCAATACTCTCTCTCTCTCTCTCTCTCTCTCTCTCTCTCTCTCTCTCTCTCTCTCTCTCTCTCTCTCTCTCTCTCTCTCTCTCTCTCGCTAGGTAGTTCGTTATGTAGTTATGTAGTTAATTAGTCGTTAAATAAATGCGATAGTTACCTGTATGTATGTATGTATGTATGTTTTTTGTTTATTTATCAAACGAAAACTTTTTTTTTTACCTGTCCATTTATTTTGTTTTTTGTTTATTTTGTTTACCTGATCAATTGCTGTCGTCATCGGCGGGCTGGTTAGTTAGTTAGTCAGTTAATGATTTAATTAATTAGTTATGAAAGGTAGTTAATATTAATAATAATATTATTATTATTATTGTTGTTGTTATTGTTGTTATTGTTGTTGTTGTTGATGGTAATGTAATGTTTAGGGTCCTTGGTCTGGATTTTTGTCTCCTTCCCTCCCCTCCCCTTCCCTCCCCTCCCCTCATCCCCTCCCTTCCCCTCATCCCCTCCCCTCCCCTCCCCTCCCCTCATTCCCTCCCCTCATTCCCTCCCCTCCCCTCCCCTCCCCTCCCCTCCCCTCCCCTCATCCCCTCCCCTTCTCTCCCCTCATCCCCTCCCTTTTCGTACCCTTACCTCTCCCTTCGTTTTCCTTCCCTACCCTCTCCTCCCTATCTCCTACCCAATCATCCCCATCCTTCCCATCCCTCTTCCCCCTCCTCCCCTACCCTCCCCTTCCCCCCTCCCCTGTAACGTTAATTCAGCTCATTAAGGATTGTTTAATTACTTAACTCCTGTTGTTGGTAAAGTTCAAGGGTAAAAAAGTGATCGATGGAAACCTTAATTCATTCCTAAACGAAGGGAGGGGAAAAAAAATGGAAAATTGATGAACTGAAGACTTGGAACGCATAAAAAGAAAAAAAAGTGAAATTTGTTTGTTACGTCATACACAATGGCATTAGGTTGTTCGGTTTGTTAGATAGTTATGTAGTTATTCAGGTTGTTATTATGCAAAAGAAAAAAAAGAAGAATTTGCTAGTTACTAAAAAGATAATGAAATAAAAATAGTTTAAGTTAGATTTGTTTAGGTTAGGGTTAGATTAAGTTTGGTTAGTTTTAGGTTAAGTTAGGTTAGGTTAGTTTTAGGTTAGGTTAGTTTTAGGTTAAGTTAGGTTAGTTTTAGGTTAAGTTTGGTTAGTTTTAGGTTAAATTAGGTTAGGTTCGGTTAGTTTAGTTTATTTTAGGTTGTTAGGTTAGGTTAAGTTAGTTTTAGGTTAGGTTAGGTTAGGTTAGGTTA
>JAXIVD010011723.1:0-7500 GCA_036785275.1 Cancer borealis
AGAGGCGAGAGATGCAAGATAGTATACAAATGGATCTTGTGTATATATTGTAGGTATAGCTAGGTAAAGTGACAGTACAATGACGTTAGAAGCCTCACGGTGTAGATACGACGAGTAATAATCATTCTGTGTAACTAAAGAACACATAAAAATAGTTATGGAAATGAGTGTATTATTAATAGAAAATATTGTAAACACTTCTCTCAGTTTTTCTCGTTATATTTGACTGTGTTTTTTTTTCACACACTCCAGAACACTAACATTGAAAACATGAATGAGTGGTAACAATGAGATGACACAAACTATGCCAAACCAAAGAATGACGTCACCTCTTTGAATGCAGTGTTATCGCCCGCTAATTGTTATTCACATGAGCTTGTTTTGTTCGAGAAATAAGCGGAGCAGTGTGTGTGTGTGTGTGTGTGTGTGTGTGTGTGTGTGTGTGTGTGTGTGTGTGTGTGTGTGTGTGTGTGTGTGTGTGTGTGTGTGTGTGTGTGTGTATGTGTGTGTGTGTGTGTGTGTGTGTGTGTGTGTGTGTGTGTGTGTGTGTGTGTGTGTGTGTGTGTGTGTGTGTGTGTGTGTGTCTGTGTGTGTGTGTGTGTGTGTGTGTGTGTGTGTGTGTGTGTGTGTGTGTGTGTGTGTGTGTGTGTGTGTGTGTGTGTGTGTGTGTGTATGTGTTTGGGTGTAAGAGGAAAGAAAGTGGAGGGAGTGTAATGGAAATCCAAGAAACACACACACACGCAACACACACACTTGCACGCTAAACTGAGGCAAGTTCTCGCAACGTGGTATTTATGGCTCAATCGTGTACGGTGTGGAGCCTAAAGCGAGGTGGGAGACGAGCGGCTTAGAGCAGGTGAGACGAGAAAAAAAGTGAAGAAAAAAGAGATTGAGAGAAAAAAAGGTTGCGGTCACTTGTACACACACTCGCACGCACACACACACACACACACACACACACACACACACACACACACACACACACACACGCACACACACACACACACACACACACACACACACACACACACACACACACACACACACACACACACACACACACACACACACACACACAGACACACACACACACACACACACACACACACACACACACACACACACACACACACACACACACACACACACACACACACACACACACACACACACACACACACACAAGCATCCTCGCCTTTAAAGCTGTACGCGTGGTATTGTATTAATAAAAGCAACGTTTGGTGGTCATAATGTTGCACCTCGTAATAATAAGTTCTCATATTCACACTTTACCATCATGTGTGAAATACTGAATAGCTGTGCAGCTCATTTATAGAACTCAATTACACATGGGAGTGAATATTATTACCGCTTTCGACAATACTAAGATAATTGTAATGCTTCCTCAGTTTATCCACGAAGTTTTAAAAATAATGTCTCATCGCCAATCAGTGGCCTGACCATTACTTGTGATAAGCTACCACATTATAACAAGGCGGCTTTAGCGGCGGCGAGGCTCTGTACATATATGTGGAGGTTATCGCAGTGGCTGAGGATGATTCGACTTTGTTGAGAATACTAAGAAAGCCACGCGGCGCTAACGATGCTCCCACTAGTCAGCCATCACCTCAACCCAAGGCCAAGCAACTTCAAGAAAACTAGTAAGTGGAAGCCTTGGTTTTCCTTTCAACATACATTTTTCTTCTTCTCATAACTCACAGCCTTGTGTTCAATAATACACGAATCATTCAGTGGTTGGGCAGCATGAAGACAAAGAAGCAGATCCTTGCAGCGTACAGCAAGGTCGCAATGGAAAATAAGCTTAAAGTATGTCAAGCAATGAATCCAAACATACGTTTTCAAAGCATGGGGAGGCAGTAGTACAGTGGTTAGCGTTCAGGCATGGAAACCTAGGTTCCCGTGTTCGAGTCCCAATACCTACTAGCCACTTTTCCTTTTTTTGTAATATCGCCAAAAATTTCCCAAATTGCTGCCATACTGTCCTCAGACGAAACTTACAATGTAATATGCATTTGAGGCTGTAGCAGCAATAGCCTCTCTCGTTCTCAACGTATTCAAGAGAGAACGTAAACATTCGAGGCGTCACTATAAAAAATCTAAACCTACGCCAAATAACGGGCAAGAGGCAGTTCATCTTAGCCTCCATAAGGCAAAGTGGTGCCAACGGTTTATGATGTAGAAAAATAACTTATATATATATATATATATATATATATATATATATATATATATATATATATATATATATATATATATATATATATATATAATGTTTTGGTCTTCAACTTAATATTTCGATTTACTGTTTCAACATATGAACATAAATAAGAACATCAGAAAATAAGGAGGCTGCAAGAGGCCAGTTGACCTACTCAAGGCAGCTTCTGTGCACCTAACACTTACCATCTTTCTTCTTCATCCATATATGTGTGCAACCTTTGTAGCAGTATCCCCTTAGCGCAGGCGCGTATTTTCATCACCCGCTGCAGAGAAAATGTGCGGGCGCAGCTATAACTTATGTAGCTTTGTTTTTTTTGTAATTTTCATTACTTTATTGTATACTTTATATATTCTTTATTCATGTTTTTCTTTTGTGTATTTTATTATTTATTTAGTTACGCTTCAGACCAGCCTTCATCTTAAACTTGGCGCGCACTGTCCCCAGACAGCGCGTATATACAATTACAAATTATTATTGTTAAACTTTGTATTTTATATATACATATCATATTTTTGATAAGCAGCCACGTGGCAGCCCCCAGCACCCACGGCGGCGAGAACCACCACGCGGCCAGCAACGGCGGGAGCAACAGCGGCACCACCGCTCTATTCCCGCGCTGCCGCGTGAAAGACCAGCCTGGGTCAGCCAGGCTGCCCCCACCCGGGGCCCCACCACCTCCCAGGCTAGGACAGGTGGGAGACAGCCACCGCCGGGGAACGAGGCCGCCGCCGCCGCTAATCCCCCAGCACAGCCACTCCCCCAGAGACAAAATGGCGATGGGTCCCGCCACCGCCGTGGCCACCCACGCAGCAGCAGCCAACGGCGCCAGACCCAGTCTAACAACGCCCCTGCCGCAACCTCCCCGATGCCGCTAGTGGAGCTTCGCACGGCGCCACCCGCGGCATCGCCTACAGCACCGTCCACGGCATCGCATGCGGCTAGCCGGTGCCCCACGAGTGACTTGAGCGAGGAAATGCGTGGCCTGGTGCGCGTGATCGTGGAGAAGCTGGGGGAAGAGGTGAGGCGGCTCATCCTCAGCCGGCCGGACCTCACCGCTCAGGAAGACGTGGGCGAGCTTCTCCTCCAGGAAGCGGCGGCCGCCATCACAGGAGGCGCCTGTCAACCCCCGCCAGTACAGATGGAGCTCGAGCAGCGACCCACGCTACAAGCAGACCAACTTCGTCAGGATGGAGGGGCACAGTGACGCCACGACCACTCGCGCGGCGCCACCGGCGGCCGCCCCCAGGCTCTAAGTCCTACAGTGGAACGTGCAGGAACTCCGCTCCAAACGACACCAGGTGCTACAGGCCGTGGTCGAGGAAGACTTCGACGTGGTCCTTCTCCAGGAGACACTGGCGCCAACCGACTTTGAATGGAGGGTGGCGGGATACTCTCCACTCGCTGGCCGCCACCCCTGGGGGGGCCCACGGCTGCTTGGCGCTGGTGAGGAGCGCCATCCCGCACCGAAGGGTCCGCCACCAACCAGTGCACTGCGAGGACGGTGTGGAGACCTTAGCACTGGAGCTACAGATAGGAAGTGTCTCGCTCACGGTGTACAACCTGTACAGGAGCCACAGACACCTCTTGAAGGCGGTGAAACTGCTTGCGCTGGCCGAGCACTCCAGCCTCCTGGTGGCGGGCGACTTCAACGCCCACCACCCCGTACTGCAGTCAGTGTCTCCCACCAACGAGACGGGCCGCCACCTTGCAGTGCTGTTCGAGGAGCTCCCTCACGTCAGGCTCCTCAACACTGGGGAGCCCACCCACACCCGGGGGCGGTGGGCGGCTAGACCTCATTTACGCATCAGGTGACCTGACACCTGGTGCTACTTGGCAGGTGCATCCCACCCTCACCAGTGACCACTACGCCACCCTCACCACCCTGGCGATGGCGCCGCCCGTTCCGCCGTGACCACCGCCACGTTGGGACGTCAGGAGGGCCGACTGGGCCAGGTTTCAGGCCGTCCTGAACAGGTGGTGGGCCGCCTACGAGCTGCCAGGAGACCTGCACCGATAGGAGAGGGACCTGACGGCGGCCATCCAGAGGGCAGCCGACGCCGCCATCCCCAAGACCGCCCCAGGCCGCCGCCGCCGCCCGGACTGGTGGTTCTACTGCGAGGAGGTGAGAGAACACAACCACCGCGTCAACATCCACCGCAAGCTGTACAGGAAGCAGCCAAACCCACCACCCTGAGGCTGCTGCAGGAGGTCACGAACCGCGCCCGAGTGGCGTCTCAGCGAGCCAAGGAGGCAAAGTGGCTGCAGTGGTGCGCCACCTTCAGCCAGCACACCTCCCTGGGACAGCTGTGGAGGAGTGTGCGTACCGCCACGGGTGCCGCCTCTACCCGCTCTACAGCCCACCCACACCCGGAGCAGGGGGCGGAGAGGATCGTGGACACCTTCACCGAGCGAGGCTCCAGCGCCCAGCTCCCTCCCCGCACGCGCCACCTCCAGCGGCAGCTGCGGCCACTCCGCGACGAGGTGGTTAGGGACGCCTGCGAGGGACATGACACCGCTGACGTGCTCTTCATCCTCAGGAACTGGCCAGGAACCGGACGGGCCCGGGAACAGCTGGGCGAGGTCTTTGAGGGACAAGATTGTGCCCACTGCGGGAGGCACAGCCGTCTTCCGTTGGTGCACTACCTCCTGTCCTGCCCCGCCACCGCCCGCCTGAGACCGGTGCCAGCTGCAGCCGCTCAACCTGCCGCCGGCGGCCTCTTGAGCAGGCGCGAGGTGAAAGCTGCCCTCCTGGTCCGCCACATCCCTCTAGACCTGTTGCTGGAGGTGCTCAGAGCAGCACCTCCTCCCCGCTGACCACTGCTGCCCACCCCGCCACACCACCACGTGTCCCTCTTGGAGTGGGACAGGCACTCCCTCACTGGCGGGCTGACGCCAGCATTGTATTGTACAAATTCTGTATATAGTGTAAATTTATGTGTGACCTTATATGTATGTGATTTTGTGCTTGTACAATAAACCTAAACAAACAAAAAAAAGATATTAAATAACCTCAACTGGACTTGAGTTCTCCTCTCTCCAGTCGACCAACACTCCAGCTCTTTCACATTTTCTTAAAATGGTCTACAGTCTTTGCACTTACTACATGCATGCCGAGTTTTTTTTTCCACTTCTCTACTACCTTGTTAGTAAATATTTTGTTTCCTATCTCTTTTCTGAGTTTGAACTTATCTAGTTTCAAACCATTTGTGTGTGCTATAACTTGCTTCGTAACTTGCGAACCTTGTTGATAACTCCTCTCTTGAAGCCATTGACCCATTTAAATACGTCTTTCTATTGAGTGTACATTAAGATGTTTTAGTCTATCCTTGTATGTTAGGCTTCTTTAAGCTTCCCAAAAAGAAAAAAATTCCCTTACCTGCTGTCCCCAACATATTGTGCCCGTACCACACTGTATCGTTTCTCCTTCTTTTAAGCCATCACACTTGGAAAATCATTCGCAAGCCTAATGCTTACAAATGATTAATTATTTGCGTGTGATTCTATTATTTTTTTTATTAACCTTGCGTTTAGATATCATGTTTCACAACAATACTATACACGAATATCTTTGAAGTATCCCATTCTTGCCTCAACAAATAAAGTATTCATCTCATGTCACCGTTGCCTCCTCTCACACATTATGGTGTTATTACACTCGCCATGTAATACACTACATTTACACCCAAATTGAGAAAATTCACCACCTGTTGCAATCGTAGTACTCGTAGTAGTAGTAGTAGTAGTAGTAGTAGTAGTAGTAGTAGTAGTAGTAGCAGTAGTAGTAGTAGTAGTAGTAGTAGTAGTAGTAGTAGTAGTAGTAGTAGTAGTAGTAGTAGTAGTAATACTAGTAGTAGTAGTAGTAGTAGTAGTAGTAGTAGTAGTAGTAGTAGTAGTAGTAGTAGTAGTAATAGTAGTAATAGTAGTTGTAGTAGTAATAGTAGTAGTAATAGTAGTAATAATAGTAGTAGTAAGAGTAATAGTAGTAGTAATAGTAGTGATAGTAGTAGTAGTAGTAGTTGTAGTGGTAGTAGTAGTAGTAGTAGTAGTAGTAGTAGTAGTAGTAGTAGTAGTAGTAGTAGTAGTAGTAGTAGTAGTAGTAATGATAATAATGATAATAATAGTGATAAAAATAATGATAAAAATAATGATAAAAATGATAATAATAATAATAATAATAATAATAATAATAATAATAATAGCAATAAAAATTATAATAATAATGTTAATGATTATAATAATAACAATGATAATAGTAATGATAATAATAATAAAAAAATAATGATAATGATAATGATAACAATGACGAAAAAAAAAATTTATATCAATGATAATAATAATGATAATAATAGTAATAACAATAATGATAATTATATAAATAGTTATAATAATAATAATGATTATAATATTAATAATAATAATAATAATAATAATAATAATAATAATAATAATAATAATAATAATAATAGAAATAACAATAATAATAATAATAATAATAATAATAATAATAATAATAATAATAATAAAAATAATAATAATAATAATAATAGTAATAATAATGATCAATAATACCCCTACACTATCACTATCACTACCACAAGCCCCTGCACCACCACCACCAGTTGTAGGACCAAAGTACGTATGGAAATAGTTCGTATGCATAAAGTTCGCAATTGTTCGTAAGTAAATGTTCGTAAGGGATAAAGTTCGTATGGAAAAAGTACGTACGCAAAAGTTCGTATGATAAAGTTCATATGGTATAAAGTACGTATGTAAAATATTCGTAACGACAAAAGTTCGTCGGGACATAAGTTCGTATAGAAAAAGTTCGTATGGAAAAAGTTCGTACGCAACTGTTCGTACGCAAATGTTCGTCAGGGATAAAGTTCGTCTGACAAAAATACGTAAGTAAAAGTTCGTACGCTAAAGTTCGTATGGTATAAAGTACGTATGTAAAATATTCGTAATGACAAAAGTTCGTATAGGAAAAGTTCGTATAGATAAAAAATAATATGTAATTATTCATTGGTAAATGTTCATCAGGGACAAAATTCGGACGGAAAAGTTCGTAAGCATGTTTGTATGGTTATAAGTCGCTATGGATAGTTGCTATACGAAGATTTTCTATACGAACCTTTGTCCGAAATCCATGAGAAATGGGAAGTGTCGCTGAGAGCCGACCCTGCTCACAACCATCATCATCACCACCACCACCACCGCCTGCTTCGTCTCCACCACCACCACCGCCCGCTACGTCTCCA
>JAXIVD010011724.1:0-10772 GCA_036785275.1 Cancer borealis
CTAAAGCTTTGTAAAATCCATGTGCAACTTTAAGCCCTGTTGGTGGCTGACGCGATGACGGTGGTGGGAGTGTGTGGGAGTGACGAGGACTGTGGTGGGAGGTGTGTGGTGAAGTGACGAGGACTGTGGTGGGAGTGTGTGGGAGTGACGAGGACGGTGGTGGGAGTGTGTGGGAGTGACGAGGACGGTGGTGGAAGTTTGTTGGAGTGACGAGGATGGTGATGGAAGTGTGTTGGAGTGACGAGGACAAGGATTATGGGGTCATTTTTTTCTAACAATCGGCGTAGACTTGTCTTGTTTCCACTTGACGCGAGGACAGACTGGCGTGCACCTGAGCCTTCTTGTTCTGACGGAGGGAATACATTGATTGTTGTATATCGCATCGGATTTTTAAATGGCAATGTATATGTTTGTACTTTGACGTCCGTTGTTGCCTTTTTATGCTTAAGTTGTGCGATGAAAACTCTTCGTTATATTTCCACACGAACGCACTACATACGTTAGATAACTCTCGTATATCTAACGAATACCTTCAATAATATTCACGTACATACATTCATTAGAATTAATAAGCAATGGTGTTTGAAGCAGCTTTTTATGTGCATGGTTATAATTTGCAATACTCGTGCACACAATTAATTGCATATCTCATACAGGAAAGAATTTTCTGCCAGCTAGATTGAAGGAATGAGATTAAGATTAAGAAGTTAAAATGCAATCACTGGTGACGCATCTAAGAGTGAGGGAGACGATATGGACAGGGGCGGAGAGACAGCAGGGGAGGGAGTGAGAGTGAGAGGGATGGAGTGAGGGGGAGGGAAGTGGTCGCCATTACTCCCCACAGTACCTGGAGGAGACGCGACTGAAAGGAGAGTCAAATGGAGTTAGTATGTCAGGGCGGAGTGGTCCATGGGTCGGCTCTTTTTCTACCCCTATTATGCTGCCTTGAATACAAAGAAAACTTCAAAAGTACCTCTATACACTTAATTTTCCTTCTGGACGTCGAGGAGGAGGAGGAGGAGAGGAGGAGGAGGAGGAGGAGGAGGAGGAGCAGAAGGAGGAGGAAAGAGGAATTTCTGGGAATTTTAACTGCTAAGCTTCTCGTGTTCCAAGTGAGTAATGAAACTGGGAATGGCTTCGTCTAGGCCTTTCCTCTTAGCTCTCATTCTTGTTGTTGTGGAGGAGGGTGGTGGTGAGTAACACACACACACACACACACACACACACACACACACACACACACACACACACACACACACACATACACACACATAGGGGGCTTAGTTTAGGGTTAGTTACAGGTGCATATGGAGGTCTATAACAGCGTCTAGTGAGAGTGTGTTTGGCGTGGCTCCTCTGACTACCTCATATGAGTGGTGTCGAGGCGTGTGTGAGGCTGGAAAGGAGGGGAGGGGAAGGGAGGGAGATGATGAGGAGTGAGGAAGGGAAGGGAAGTGGAGGAGTGGAAGGTGGAGAGGAGAACTGCAGGGATATTGGGAATCTCCGTCTTAAGTCAACCCCTCAAGGGACGTACAGGAGGCTCGCTTGAGTGTTATAGAGGCCACCTAATATGAGCGAGGCAGAACCAGTCCAGTCCACGGTATTGAGAGAGAGAGAGAGAGAGAGAGAGAGAGAGAGAGAGAGAGAGAGAGAGAGAGAGAGAGAGAGAGAGAGAGAGAGAGAGAGAGAGAGAATGCTATAAATTCTATCTTTTTTTTTTTTATTCCCTTTTATGAGTGGTGTATAAATGTTCTTGTTTATATACTTACTTATACTTTGCACAAAATACACAAAAGAATATTCAATGTTTTCCTCTGAGCGTGACCCGTCTTGTGTGTCAGTTTCCCTAAGGAGGTCATCACTGTGGGAGGAGGATGAAAAGAAACTGATTGTGTCCCCCGGCTAGAAGAGAGAGAGAGAGAGAGAGAGAGAGAGAGAGAGAGAGAGAGAGAGAGAGAGAGAGAGAGAGAGAGAGAGAGAGAGAGAGAGAGAGAGAGAGAGAGAGAGAGAGAGAGATAAAGCGGCAGTACGAATTTCATTACGATGCATAAAGTTTATAGACACTAAGAGTAGGACAAAAAAAATCCACCGGCCAGAGATAGTCACTTCTAGCGTTGAAACTAAATTTATATAAGTTTCCTGAAGCAATAGTTCTTCAGCATTAGCGAGACTACTATTGTTTCCTGTTACCTGGCGGACAGTACACCGATCCTCACTTCTTTTTTTCATACTCTTCTTTACCTACTTTCTCTATCGCTTCTCCTTTCTCTCCCTATCGTTTTTATCCCCCTTCCTACCTTCTTAAGAGCATGTGGTTGAAGGGTGACGAGGACGGGGAGGGGGTGTGGTGACGGTAATTGTGGTGGTAGTGGTGGTGGTGAAGTGTGAAGGGTATTAAAATGTAGCGAGGAGTGAAAGGAAGGATAGAAGCAGGGAGAGAGGGAAGGAGAGAGGATGGAAGGGAGGTAGTAAAGAGGAGGTCTCACTGAAGAGGCTCTCAACTTGTTCCCGGTAAACTCGTAGAAAACCGATATGAAGTGGAGCAAACATTTTTTCTTATATAAATATCTGGAGCGAGAGGTGAGTGTTAGGAGCGGTTCGTGCCTTAACGACAGGACAAAGAAAACACCCAGAGAATAAAAAAAAAAAAGAAGTAGTAGCAGAGGGCATGATTATTGCTTTCCTCATGTTTGCGTTCTTTTCCAGCTCGTACTCGTGGTCTTGCCGTCAGGGTGGTGGAGTGTCTCGAGTGTAGCCTCTTGGGAACCCACTTATGCTTGGCAGGGTAATCAGTGTCCCCGCCTGAGTGGCTGGATTCAGATGCCACTCAGCTGTCAATCACAGCTATTACCTTTCGTACCCTCAGTTAGGTGACTGCTCGAGGAAAGGGAGAGTATAGAGGACACGAGGAAGGGACGTGATTAGAGGGACGGGAGGACAAGCTACAGGTGGTGATATGTATGTGGCCCTTAAGAGAACAGGGAACACAGTGTCAACTCTCCTTGTCTGGTCAGGTGGGTGAAACATTAAGGAACTTTTACTGAGCTCATATAAATGCAGAGGGTTTCAACAATGTTTGGATCGTCTAAAAAGAAAAGTAGAAAATCATAAGTCTTCCTAGTAGGTTATTGTGAGTTTGATTACACGTTACTGTGGGATTGGAAATGAGAAGTAGTCAACACTTAATCAATATGTGCTGAAGAAAACAGCAATTTTCAACAGCTTCCTTAACGCCTGAGTGCACTCTTAAGTATGCCAGGCTGAAGTAAGGCTGCGTGCCAGGTTTGTGCAGCTACAAACAGCAGCACCGCAAGGCAAACATAAAGTTGTGTCTTCTCTTTAACGGGAGTGCAGCAGCCTGACGCTATTTCGTGGGGAGTAATTGCAGAGGCGAAGGTTTTTGTCCGGGACTCGAGGCGATGGGGCGAAGGAGCCTAGATGAGGAGTCTAGTGGAGGAGGAAGAGAAGAAGTGTAATGGGGATGGAGGAGGAGGAGGAGGGAAAAGAGGACGGAGAGAGGCACCCTAAATGAGTGCAGCGTTAATTGTCGTGTGTCAGTGGAGTGGCTGGGAGGGTTCTGGAGAGACGGTGAGAGAGGGAGAGGAGGAGAGAGGTGAGTGTATGAAGTAAAGTAGGATGGAGCGAAATAAAGGAAGAAAATTATCAGATGTTGGGAAGATCTAGAATCTTGAAATATTTTGGGCTACAATCATATCGACCTTTCCATCTGAAGCTTAGTATCCAATATTTTATTTTTCTGGATCCTCACGTAGCAGTTTTACATCAAATAACGTACATTTAATAATCTCTTTTATAATGTTCGGAACGTCAAAGGGAAGGGACGAACAGCTGTGTGTTTGTGACAGTTCAGAAACAATTATGACGAGACAAATACAACTCCTCTTCGTTCCGACAAGTAGAATAATGGAGTTGAACGTGTACTGGAAGTGTCATTACAACTACAAAAAAACATTAACACTCACAAGGAAGCGAAAAGCTAAAGACCATTACGTTCTTGAAGGTAATACTCAAGACTTCCATCACAATTACTTCAGACATTATGCAAACCAAGCCTCGTCCTCCATGCCTCTCCGTGGACTCTTTCAAGGTCACGTTTATAAGGACTCCTGAAGGCGACCTGGGAAGTAATAAGAGACCAGCGTGGACTTGTATTCATATATTCAAAGGCGAGGGCGGCGGCGGCATCTAGAAAAGTTTTAATATTATTCCCACTCTTGTCACCCTCAAAGCAGTATCTTGGCATAATATCAGTTAATTAATATGCAACAGGGTCGTGAACGCTAGAAAGACATAGTAATGGATACAAAAAATAGAACGCGAATAAAAAAAAACTCAGAGATGGAAATTAAAATAGAGATAATTGTTTCAGGAGAGGAAACCCAACAAGGAACAATTTATTTATTTGTTTTTTAGACGGAATAATCAGCGGGTCATCATAAAAAAAGAGAGAACGAATACATAAAAGAATTCCATGAACTAAAGATACAAAGTTACAGAAAGAAGTACAGAGGGAGACACTAGTTAAAGGAAAGGTTGGCGAGGGACGGAAACCATTTTTGGAGGCGAACAAGGAAGATATCGCCGTGTAATTACAAATGCGGACATCTAGCGTGCTGAAAAATGCCTTGGACACCTTCAAAGAGGAAAGACGAGCGTGGAAACTCACAGAAAAAAGGGACACCATCTTTCTTTTCTTCTTTTTTTAATATATATGTTGTTTTACGTGGAGAGAGAGAGAGAGAGAGAGAGAGAGAGAGAGAGAGAGAGAGAGAGAGAGAGAGAGAGAGAGAGAGAGAGAGAGAGAGAGAGAGAGAGAGAGAGAGATCTGACATCGAAGGACATTAATTATCCTTAACGAAGCATGTGAGGACGAGCTGCCAGTGATGGATGCTTCACGTAGACCAAACACAAAACTAATTAGAGGCAGGAGCACCGTGACGCCGCACACACACAGGTGGAGAGACGACCCGACGGTGTGTGGGGCGGCGGCGGCTGGACACGCGATCTCTTGCCTTGCCTTCCTCCACCCACTCCCTCTCGTCTATCATTCCCCACCCCTCTTCTCCTCCTCCTTCCTCCCTCCGTTACGCAACACGCCGGTCGGAGAAGCTTTATGTTCGTGTCTGAGGTCGTCTTGTGTGGCCAGTCCGCTCACGTGGTCGTCCCCTGGCTGGGCATCGGCGGTCGTCTCATGTGTTCTCGTTCTGTCTCTCTACGTTTGGCTGTCCCGTCGTGGTAAGTGATCGCCTTAAGGTATAGAGTGTGGAGGTGGTGTTGATATGCTTGTGGTTCCCTGTAGCGTCTCTTTCTCTCCGCGATCTAGTGGTAATTATGATGACTATGATAATGCCCTCGTAGAATTGATGTCATTTTCACCGACTTTGATTATAAGGGAACATTGATTGTGGTGAAAAATTATAATACGTATCTTAACACATTTGCTGTTGAACAATAGGTGTGAGTGTGTTTTTCTTCTTTTTTTGTGTATGCTTAATGGTGAGTGAAGCGATGTTTGCATTTTTTTTCTTGAATAGCAATGATATCTGCTCCGTCAACCAAGGATTAGTACGTAAATAGAGTAACGAAAGAAAAAAAAATAATGAAAATGTAGCAATTGGAATATTTTTAATCAAAGCATTATTGTTGGTAGAAAGAGGGTGAGGTTTGGGGTCATGGGAGTGAGTGGATGGGTGGGTGAATGGATGAGTGGTAGGTGAGTGGATGGGTGAGTGGGTGGGAGAGAGGGTGGGTGGCTAGCCTTGATGACCCTCTCCTCTCTGACCCACGCACACTGCTGGAGGCTCATTATTCTTGTAAACAATCTTGTCTGGAAAGTTGACTGATGAGCGGCGGCTTCTGCTCATTTTTTCCCCTTTTCCTCTCCTTCTTTCTCATTACCATCCTTATCTCTCATAATTTTTTTCTGCATATCTGTCTAGCTACCTTTCTTCCTTCCTCTCTTCCTTCCTTTTCGAACCGTTTTCTTGTATCTTTCCTCTCTCATTCCTCCGATTCCTTTCTTTGTGTACCTTCCTTCCTTTCTTCCGTGGCTTCAACTTGCTTTCCTCGCCACAGTCTTCCATCTCGTCTCGCTGTTGTTTCTCCAGACAAAGACAATTCCTCTGTGTTAACTCCTGTCTTCTTCTCTCCTCTCTTTACTTGTCGCTCCATTCCGCTGCCTTCCTTCAGTAGCCTATTGAAGGGTCTCAGCCACCCCAAGGTTTTCTAATTTATTTTTTGTCCTACATTTTTATGGGGCCTTCACTTAACACATTTTTTTTTCTTCTTTGGAACGTTTTTGTAGATGTGGTATAGGGGGTTAGGGGGGCATACCGTCCATCTTGTAGGCTTAAATGTGTGTGTGTGTGTGTGTGTGTGTGTGTGTGTGTGTGTGTGTGTGTGTGTGTGTGTGTGTGTGTGTGTGTGTGTGTTTCTATCTCAAACAAACAGACAGACAGACAACTCGAAATAGAAACAGGGACAGATTAGCAAGTTGAAATGCACGTTATATAGTGAAAGCAAATGACTTCCAGGAAAGAAAAAGAAAACATTTCAAGCGAGTTTAGAAGAGATAATTTCATTAAGCAATTACATCTGCAGTAATTATGTTTATTTCCGCCTGGAGGTTGCGTGTTGAAATTACCCAGTTTTAAGTATAGATCAGAAGGGGCGGGACTGGAGCTGTATAGGGGAGCACGCTAATTGGACCTTGCTGGTTTTCTCTCTCTCTTTTTTTTTTTTTTTCTCTCTCTCTCTCTCTCTCTCTCTCTCTCTCTCTCTCTCTCTCTCTCTCTCTCTCTCTCTCTCTCTCTCTCTCTCTCTCTCTCTCTCTCATTGTTAATAAAGACATTGATGGTGATAGAAGGGAAGTTGAACTGAGTTAAGGTAGATGAAAGTAAGAAAAGATGGGTCGTAAGAAGGTTTACATAGGTGGTATGGTTAAGGGGAGGCAGAGAGGAAGGAGAGAAGATGCTGTGAAGTGCTTTGATCGCCTGAAGAAAGAGTGTAGTTTAGGATGTGTCTTGTCAGACTGACTGACTGACTGACTGACTACTTGCTCTCTCTGTCGCCTTTTTCTCTCGTCCTGAAGGCATTAGTATATGTTACAGTTACACCCTAGAGAGAGAGAGAGAGAGAGAGAGAGAGAGAGAGAGAGAGAGAGAGAGAGAGAGAGAGAGAGAGAGAGAGAGAGAGAGAGAGAGAGAGAGAGAATATTAGAATTGTTCCTTCTTATCCTCTCTATTTATCTCTTCTTCTTTTCTCTCTCTCTATCTATCTATATATGTCTCTTTATCTATCTATCTCTATCTATTTCTCTTTCACTCTCTCCCTTTCTTATTTTCCTCATTTTTCACTGTGAGTATTCCATCCTCTACTTTTCCTTTTTTAGAGAGGGTCGTAAGGAAATGGTACTGAATAGAAAGGATGAAATTATACTTACATTAAATTCCTTCTTTTCGTCTCCTTTCGACCTTTTCCTTCTCTTTTTCCCTCCTCAGGCTCCCTAACCGTTATCCCTGTTTTTTTACGCGAGGGGAAAACACGTATTTTTAAGAGAGAGAGAGAGAGAGAGAGAGAGAGAGAGAGAGAGAGAGAGAGAGAGAGAGAGAGAGAGAGAGAGAGAGAGGAGAGAGAGAGAGATACCTAGTCTTTATAGAGGCAAGAAAACATGGCTTTTATATGAGCATCCTAAGGGAGAAGAGAGGAAAGGAGGATGAGTGGGAGGCAGGAAGGAAGAGTAAGGAAGGAAGGGAGAGAAGGAAGGAAGAAAAAGAGGGAGTGTGCGTGGGGGGGGGAGGGCGGGGGGCACGTATATCACAAGGGTTCGCGGTCTTTGAGCTCATAAAGAGAAAGACTTGCTATAATCGCCTTTAATAAACTCAAACTCACCGTCTCCTCCTCCTCCTCCTCTTCCTCCTCTTCTTCCTCCTCCTCCTCCTCCTCTTCCTCCTCCTCCTCCTCCTCTCCTCCTCCTCCTCCTCCTCCTCCTCCTCTTCCTTCTTTTTATCCTTTTACTTCTCCTTCACTTTCCCTTCTTATTGCTCCATTTTTTGCTTTGTTAAGTGCTTCTTTCCTTTATTTAATATATTTCTCTCTCTCTCTCTCTCTCTCTCTCTCTCTCTCTCTCTCTCTCTCTCTCTCTCTCTCTCTCTCTCTCTCTCTCTCTCTCTCTCTCATTCACTACAAAGCCTTATCTCTACATAATTCATTAATTTTCCTTCATCCCTTCAGGAATTATTTTCTTCCAATTTTGTTTATTTCCCTCCTCTTTCTATTGCTCTTTTTTTTTCTCACCTTTCTCCTCTCCCTCTTATAAACTCTTCTTACTACGTATATCTTCTTTCTTTGTACTCCGTCTCTCCTCTCTTCTAGCAATTCCATAACATTTTCAGTAGTAGTCGGAACAGCATGTGTTATGTATTTGTTAGACGCCAAGAATCTAGGCTGGTGACGTACGGAAAAGTAACACCGTTCTGAATCATGATGCATAATAAAAACAAATGTTGTGTACCATGATTTCTCTTCGAAAGTTTTAGAATTTTATTTTAGAGTAGTATTTTTGTTTGCTCTTCTGCTTTACATCGTCCTGTGTATACAAAGAAAAGAAAACAAGAAAATCAGAAACTTACCTGTTTTCTTTTTCCCTCGCGTCTAATGGGGGAGAAGCGCTTAGGTGGAGTTAACGACCTTGAAGTGGAGATTACAAGTTGTCTTTATCGCGTGACTCTTTCATGTGCTAAGGTTGAGAGGCAAGTGGCTTTTTAGTGCCATGTTATAAGTGACTCTCGTATCAGCAATTCCTCTTTGCGGTTTTTTCCCCTTTTTTCCCAGCAATTTGTGGGCGTGCAAATCTTGAGTGTGCATAAATGATCACTTTGGAGAGGCGGTGAACATGGACTTGATGTAGAATGCTTCGTTGGGAGGCGAGGACATAGGTGACCTTTCCAATGTTCAGAAAACCCCGTCATTCGGTCGCCTTTTATTCATAGAGTGGCTGAGTCTCCCCTTGATGTGGGCGAGTGTGTTGTGTCACCCTGTATCGTGTGGGTGTCACGTAGGTGTGTCCTGGATGGGTTGTTAAGAAATAAGTCACGGATGTAGGTATTGCTTTTCATTATTATTATTTTTATTGTTATTATTCTCATTCACGAAACGGTGATTACATTTTTTTCCTGCTGTTTTCTATTTTTATGTATAATTTTGCAATGATTCAGTCTGAGTATTGAGGTTGTTGAGTCACGGTACATTGCTCTGTGTTTCTTTGTGTGTGTGTGTGTGTGTGTGTGTGTGTGTGTGTGTGGTGTGTGTGTGTGTGTGTGTGTGTGTGTGTGTGTGTGTGTGTGTGTCGAGCCCCTCCGTGACTCATGTGTGCGTCGCCTCGGCCGTGACGAAGGGAGGAAGCCACGAGATCCAACCGGTGTGTCTCTTTCTGGCCCAAGGCTGTCATGGCAACGCCTCTTGACCACCCTCTTATTATCATTATGTTTCTTATTCTTATTCTTCGTCTTCTTTTGCCTTATCCTCTTTCTCCTCTTTCTGGCTACTGCCTCTCCTTCCTCCTCCTCCTCCTCCTCCTCCTCCTCCTCCTCCTCCTCCTCCTCCTCCTCCTCTTCGTCCTCTTGCTCCTCCTCCTCTTCCTTCTGATCCTCGTGTGCCTCAGTTTTTCCTCCGCCAGTGTCATTACCTTCACTGAGGTCACTGTACATTACCACTTCTTTGATCGTCTTCCTTTCTGAGTTGAACTACTGAACGCCTTTCTTATTTCTCTCCTGCTTACATTATCTCTCAGTGATCTAAATTCTCTTCTTCTTCTTCTTTCTTCTTCTTCTTTTTTTTTTTTCTTCTTCTTCTTCTTCTTCTTCTTCTTCTTCTTCTTCTTCTCCTCCCGATATTGCATCAGTAAACTGGGTTCTTTTTTTTCTCTCTGGCGTGGAATGTCTTGGAGGTGGTTCGCGCGTCCTGCCCAGCCAGACCTGTTTGGGACGATGGGTTTTTAAGGGCGTTGAAGGGCTTGTGGATGTGTCTGGTGGTGTTGAGGGTCGCGGCGTGTGGTGTGTGTTGTGGTGGTGTTGCGGGAAGTGTGGTGGTGTCGTGTCCTGTCTCCTGGTATGCCAACGAAGTGAAAAAAGATGAGTGAAAAAAGTGTAACATCAGGTTTCATGCCACTAGTTTTTATTGTTGTTATTTATTTTGTTTATTTTTAGATCGTTGTGACGGAAGTGATAATGTTTGTTTATATAGTTATAGTGAGTTTTTTTTTAGTTTTTTTTTTTAGTGTGTTCGTTGGTTTGTGTTGTTTTGTTCATGTGTTCTGTTGATGTGTTTACGTTGTCTCTTCTTATAAATATATCTCTTTCGTATTTCTCTCTTTTCATTTTTTAGTAGTTCATAAAATCTTTACTTGCTTTATACCGATATTTTTACTCTGCATTTTCCACTTTTTGTTATGTGGACTTTCAACAACTTTCTCTGCAATATTACCTCTAGTATTTTTTCTTCTCTCTCTCTCTCTCTCTCTCTCTCTCTCTCTCTCTCTCTCTCTCTCTCTCTCTCTCTCTCTCTCTCTCTCTCTCTCTCTCTCTCTCTCTCTCTATTCCTTTATATGAAGATTATCTTTCCACAGCCTCCACATGTTCACTTTTCTCTCTGTCTCACTTTTTCTGTCCACAGCAAACGAGTGCGTGAAAAAAGACCTGACGTTAGAGTTATGAATTTCAACATTTTTTTTTCGTTCGGTGGAGAGGATGAAT
>JAXIVD010011725.1:0-10769 GCA_036785275.1 Cancer borealis
CTGCTCCTCCTCCTCCTCCTCCTCATCCTTACAGGAGGTGGTCATTTAGATCATTATCTCATAGGACGCGACCATCTCCCTTGCCTTCCCTCCTCCTCTTCCCTCCTCCCTCCTCCTCCTCCTTCTCCTCCTCCTCGTCTATTTTTCTCCCTTCTATTAACTCTTTCCTTAATCTGATTTTTTTTTACTGAATTCAATTTGTTTATATACATGTCTTATTTGCCTATCTGTCTGTCTGTCTATTTGTCTGTTTATCTAAAAATATGTTTTTTTCTCTCTCTCTCTCTCTCTCTCTCTCTCTCTCTCTCTCTCTCTCTCTCTCTCTCTCTCTCTCTCTCTCTCTCTCTCTCTCTCTCTCTCTCTCTCTCTCTCCCCCAGGGGGGCTAAGGGTCCTCGGTGGCCGGTGCTTCGCTAATAAAACACAAGTGAATTAGTGTGGGAGTTCAAGAAGCCTCTCAACCCTCCCTCTCCTCCCTTTCTTCCCTCCTTAAGACCTTCTGTCCATCCTTCCCTTTCTACCTCCTCCCTCCCTCCCTCCCTCCCTCCCTTCCTCCCTCTCTCCCTCCCTTCATCTGTCTCTCTAACTAACTCACTCACTCTTTAATTCCTTCCTTTACACTTATTCTTTTTTTTTTTATCTTCTCAGTCACTCCACGTTAAAATAAAAAGGAGGTGATGGTGCTGTAGGTGATAGCTATGGCGTCTAATTTATAAGTTATCTCATTGTTCTGTTAGTTTTGTTTTTGTTTTGTTATCCTTTTCAATATCAGTTTGTTCGTATGTTTGTGTGTAGCGTGAAGTGAGGTGAGGTGAGGTGAGGTGAGGTGAGGTTAGGTTAGGTTAGGTTAGTTCGTAAAAAAAAAAAATCATATTAAAAGAGTGAATAAGTATAACTTGTTTCATTTACACACACAATTCATCAACCTTCCTCCTCCTCCTCCTCCTCCTCCTTCTTCCCCTCCTCCTCCACTTCACGCCCCTCCTATCCCCCAGTCCTCCACCCACCCATGCCTCTCCCTATCCCAGTATTTCTCCACTGACCCCTCCACTTCCCTTCCTCTCTCCACCTCCTCCTCTCTCCAGGCCCTCCTCTCTTTATAGTGGCTAAGGTCTCACAAAAAAACATTGGGCGGAATAAATTGGTCGTTATCGAAACAGTTAGCGAGAGAGAGAGAGAGAGAGAGAGAGAGAGAGAGAGAGAGAGAGAGAGAGAGAGAGAGAGAGAGAGAGAGAGAGAGAGAGAGAGAGAGAGAGAGAGAGAGAGAGAGAGAGGTGATATCAAAAAGACTGCACAGAAAGAGACAGGACATGGACTGGACAAGATAGGAACAGCCCAATGCATCCTCACCACGACCCACGACCCACGACACTCCCTTACTCCTTCCCCACGACCCAGCAGGACCCCACCCACGTGACCCTAACAATAAACAAGCATTAGCCTCCTCCACCCACTCATCAGCCGTCATTACAGAAGCCGTAACGTCGCCTAATAACACCCGCGGGACCTTGTACGCTGGCAGCCGCGCCGTCGGTGGTCGTTCAACATTAACATATTTTCCACGTCTCTGCCCGCTGCCTACGATGCCCTAAAGCTACCCAGGAACTAAACAAGTGTCTGGGGGAGTGACGGAGGGGCAGAAGAGGCTGGGCTGTGGGTATTATCCTCTCTGTTTCGTGTAAGATTCGAGCAATTATGTGTGAAGGAGGCGGTGGTGAAGGTAGAGCGAGACTGATTGTGATTTGATAATGTGATGCCGCCGCCGCCACACGACTCACGCGGCGCTAAGATGGACAGGCGAGGAAATGATGCAGATGGACGGGACTGTGTGTGTGTGTGTGTGTGTGTGTGTGTGTGTGTGTGTGTGTGTGTGTGTGTGTGTGTGTACATTCTTCGGGTAATATGGAGATATGGTTAGCCTACTAATTTTGAGGCATGGACTATTTTGCTTTAACAAGTTTCCGGAAGTTGATATACATTGCATGATATGCTGCAACCTTAATTCTATCTGGCATGTAAGTATTAGGCAGTGCTTACAGGCATGGCAGCCGACGTGCTTTTGGGTGATAAAATATAAAAAGCTTATATAACCGAACCAAACCGTACCTAATCTAACCATAACCTAACGAGTGCCGTATCCTCATAGTACTCCCTTATAGATACGGCACTTGCCTAACTTTTGGGTAGAGCTTATATAACCGAACCAAGCCGTACCTAGCATAACATAATCAACCTAACATAATTTGAGATGTTTTACCAGATAAATAATTAGACATAGGCCGTAGTAATAGCAGATGACAATGCGGTACGACTGTTGTATCTCTAAAGTCTAAGCACTTCGTGAGTATTAACCTCTGGAGAAGACGCTAATGCTATTTCCATATTATCTCATTCTTCTCTTCATAAACATTACACTAAGAGCTACAACACAGTAAATAAATACCGTGAAGCCTTGGTAGTGGTTGCAGTTGTACAGCACACCGTCCTCAACACCAAGGTGATGCCAAGCTGTTCCGGTCACTGATAAGACGACACGTGGACCAGTGTTATTGTTTGTCCCGCGTCCCAGGCCGTGCATTCATCTCACCATATATATAACTCATATTCAATAATGCTAAAACTATAATTCATTGACAAATAATACAATACATTATAAACATTTAAATACATGTAACAAATATTTTAAGTCTGCTGATGAAATAGACGCTGAAATTCTACCAACATGTTATCGTTTTATCATCAGTAATTTAAATGCGTTGATACCTTATCTTAATATATTAACATTATACCTACACCACTTCCTGTTTTCTTGATCCTCATTAAACAGGTGTAACAGGAACGATGTGCTCACCTGTATGTGTGTGTGTGTTTGTAATTTACCACGGTCTTGTGGATCACGCGCTAGACTCGTGATCGCCAGCTTTTACCCTCCCGGAGAGCTTACAGCTCATTATAGCCCGATCTATGGGTAAGGCTGTGACCTTTCACACACCACACACCCCATCCTCTTGCTCAAGGAGGACAGTAACTGCTTGGTCATCAGTGAGACTTTGCACGTTGAGCAAGGCGCGAACTCGAGCCTGCCGAATGACAGGCCGAGACATTACCACTGAGCTACCAAGCAGTGTGTGTATGTGTGTGCGCCTTACCTGAGGAAGGAAGTAACATAATAACAGATATGAAAACGAGAAAAAAAGCTCTCAAATTACAAACGAGAACACATTCCCGGCATGCAAATTTATTCCCATTTAACAATAAAAACTAATGCATACTAAACAACGGCCACACATAGTACGTCTGTTGGCGATCTCACCTAATCCATTAACTTTCTAAAAGGAGAGAAATGTCCCTTTAATTTGAAGTGTGTAAGCCGTCCAAAGAGCACATCCTGGAGGGAACCCATTGGAATCATAATTTGCCTTACCATCACCTCTACTATACCGTCTACCTTTTAAATCAACAGCGCCATATCACCTTAGATGTCTGGCGCTTGTTCCTTTTTGCATTAACTAACTAACACATTGAATATAACTGGTTTCACCTTTTAACATTGTCTTGATAGTGTAGGGTGGTCCATATCTAGTTTGGCCTTGAGGCTTTAACAGTGAATGCTGCCCTTGGATATAAGAGTTAATACACTGTAATATACTTTAATGACACTCCTTGTTGTGTTGATATAATACAATAGTAATCAGCTTGTACTGTAGTTGTCCCAGAGTTGAATTGTAGGAAAAAACATTGAATACTCTTTATCAAGATGATTTTCAATGTTACATTACAATTAAAGGAAACACAATAATATAGATTATTACAAAATATAATGTATTAAATAATTCATCACAATACTTCAATTATAAAATATTTTGTGCTAAACATGTGCAACTCAAGCTTTGTGGTTTGCTTGATTGGGTTCATATATTCCTGCAGTGATTTGTGATCTGTAACTCCACCTCGCCCTCCTGCCCTCTCTTCTTCCCTCTTGTGTTACTCCCTCAACCTTCACGCCCACACAAACAGTGTGACTACCATCATACTATACTTGATCCCATTAAGTTCCTCACTCTATGGTAGAAAACTAAATCATCAAACTAATTCCTATTGCATGATTGTCTTAATTTATTTTCTTGCCCTTGATAATCCCTGCTGTAAACATAATATTATCTACAAGAGTAGTGTGATAAGTAAGGTGTTTTAAGTTATTATATTGATACACATGAGTGGAATGATGCAGGGGAAGATGATACACTTAACCATCATCACTACCTGTCTTGTGTATAAAAGCATTGATGATGATGATGTTGCATTCACCACAAAGGCACGAGGCTCACGTGATATGATGTAAGATTATACGTGAATGCAAGGATTAGATGCACGTACTGTTATGACCTACTGAGTGCAACAATTACAATGAAGAATCTGGATCCACATAACACAGGCTTCACTTCATTATAACTATACAAAGCTACTGGGCACTGAAGGGTCGAGTCACCTGTGATTAACCCTCAAAACTGTTCTTAATATATCAGAAAAACACAATATTGAAGAGAGATGTCTGAAAGTTTATAAAGAATCTGCAACTATTTTGTCTCTGCTGGGAGCAATAAATATAAAAATCTGGTTTTAATACATCAGAAAAACACAGTATTGAAGAGATGTCTGAAAGTTTATCAAGAATCTGCAACTATTTTGTCTCTGCTGGGAGCAATAAGTATAAAAATCTGGTAATACTTTGTGAAACCTGGGAGTAAAAAAAATGTGGGAGAAGGAAGTACACAGAGGGATATATAACTTATGGTGGTTCAACTTCACTACCTTGGCCACTGTCACTGTCTCTGCAACACACTCCTCATATTCCCTCTAACACAAAGGAAAACAGTCCATTGCAAACTGTACTTACAATATATACTCTAGTGATATAATAATGCATACTTTAGTGAGGGTGAAAAACATATATATTTAGTCATGGAGATTGCCTCTTGTTTTCATCTGAGGTAAAGCAAAATAAAGTAACGAACATAGACAATGACATAACATTTCTAGAGAACATAACACATTTCACTATACTGTATTAATAAAATAAATATTCAGGTATAACAGATTCTTAGCATAATGGAAAACTATAAAAAAAACTATATAAATTCTCAATAACAATAAGAAACAGAAGCATATTAACATTACCAACAAGATACAAATAAGTTAGTAATGCAGTAAATTCATCCAGCCGAAGCAATAAGAATATACAAACAAAACTGGAATAAATAAAAATTGACACACTTATCCTCAACATCCTCCCCTAACATACATACACATACAATTACCACGTACGTACACACAGCCACCTGCAACTGCACAACAGTCATTATAGTTGATGATCCTGAGTCCGTGTTCCGCTAGCGAGCACCACACGGAACACGGTGGAGGGTGTCATCAGCACACCCAAAGAGGCAAGGCTTGGTAGAGGAGTCCTAGAGGAGTCCTACAAGTCCTTCATGTGACTCTAGGAACATGTGTTTAATCGTCATTACCTTGACTGTCGGCCACAAGACACACGTAATATACACGTGTTAAACAGGTGAAGGATTGTATAAAAGATCAAGAAAGTGAAATGATTTGATAAATGCATAAGTTTCTCTATAAAAATATTAATATCACTTGATTATATGATATTTGGTATTAATTGACGTCGACGCAATTCTTTACGCTTGTGGAATGTGAGTTGTTGAAAGACTTACGTTGTCTCCTATAATAAAAATAAATAACTATGATATCACACGCAGAGTTCAATCATACATAAGTAGGCATTTAGGACACCCAACATTACATTGGTCATCTTGCATTCTGAATATCAGAAATAAATCTTTACATTACCGGAATGACTCGACAAAACACCACTAGACTAATGATGCCAGGATGTCTGACACACACACACACACACACACACAGACAGACATATAATACAGAATATATTAATTATCAATCTGACTTATGTAATGTTAATAATCATCAATCAGAATTAAGATGCGAGTACAATATTTCTTCCTCTGAATCCGAGTCAAATATGGTTCCGATGGTCTCTGCCGGGCTAGTACACGGCAGCTTCTTGCCTTGCTTTCTGTACTCAATAGAGCTGTTGCTGATGCCGTACCCAAAATAAACTGCAAAACCTGAGGAGATAGTAACGTGTCAAAACCAACTCACTCTTGCAACACACACAAACATAAACACACACGCAAATACAAAGAACAATACCACATGTTAACCACTGTAATCAATAGTTATAACATACAGAGTCCTTTATTAACCCCTCCACAACCTTGCTTACCAGTCATGAATTTCTGAAGGAGTCCTGTAGTGGCGGGAGAAAGAAGAAGGAAGAGCAAGCCTGACAGAGGAAGCCATGAAGTGGGTGCAGGTAGGCAGGTAACATGCTTGTCATAGGTGCTGTAATTACTACTACCCATTACCAGGTAACATCAATCCTAAGCACAGGTAAAGTATAGTATTGCAGAAAAATAATGTCAACCTTGCCACCCTCTTATATTTCCAAATCATAAACATTTGATATTTCCCAATAAAATTCATGCAACATTTCCAAAATATCACTTGTCATAAATGCCCTATATTTTAGCATCCTAAAAGAGAGAGAGAGAGAGAGAGAGAGAGAGAGGAGAGAGAGGAGAGAGAGAGAGAGAGTAGAGAGAGGAGAGAGAGAAGTGAGGGAGAGGAGAGAGAGATGGGAGAGGAGGGGAGAGAGAGGGCAACTGGCGAGGCGAGAAGCGAGAGCGTTGAGGCGGAGAGCGAGAGAGGAGAGGAGAGAGAGAGAGAGAGAGGAGAGAGAGAGAGTGAGAGAGGAGAGAATGAGATAAGAGAGGGGAAAGGAAAGAAAGAAAGATAGGAGAGAGAGAGAGGAGAGAGAGAGAATAGAGAGGAGAAAGAGAGAGAGAGAGAGAGAGAGGAAGGAGAGAGGAGAGACTGGAGAGAGATGAGAGGATGAGAGAAGAGAGACGATGATGAGGAGGACAGAGGGAGAGAGAGAAGAGAGAGAGAGAAAAGAGAGGGGTAGAGAAAAGAAGAGAAGAGGATGAGATAGTAGGAGAGAGATGATGAGAGAGAGAGGAGAAAGAAAGAGAGAGAGAAGAGAGTGTGAGAGGGAGAAAGAAGAGTAGAAGAGAAGAGATCAGTAGATCTTATCAGCTTAGAGAGATGGGAGCGAGGAATGAAGAGACTTCGAGAAATGTCTGCGGAGGCTCGTAGCAGAGAGAGAGGAAGAGACCATGAGAAGGAGCATTAGGGAGAGCAGAGAGAAGACCGACAGCATCAGGTCCGACGTAGGACCGATGAGCGTAGCTGTCTGTTGATCGACAGGATGAGAGACGACTATGAGAAGGGAGAACTCGACGTGATAGATGAGGAGCAAAAGAGCGGAGAAGGGGGATAAGGGAATTTATTTCACACCAAAAGCTGTTCATGTGAGGGACTTGGTAGGTGGATAGTCTTCTAGAGCTTATAAATCATCATTTATATATATTTTGTTCAATGAATTAATACTTCTTTTCTAAATTACTTTCACATGTCACGTAAGCAAAATATAGGAGACCTCATATTTTGGCCTCTTTTTTTTAATTTACATTAGGAGTACAAAGGAAGAACAGACAGCAACAGTCCTACTGGACCTAACGAGGCTGTTCTGTATTAGCTACACTAACTACTACTATAATATCTACGTGATAGAGACAAAAGGACAAAGGTGGGATAAGGAATTTTCACCAAACAACAGGTGACTTTATTGAAGTCATCTAATCTTATTCTTGTCTTATCTTGTTCTCCTTTCATGACATATACAACACTTGTCTATCTTATGTAACACTTTTATTTTCCCAATGTAGGTAAATGCTTGTCTCAGGTTTGCTACGAGGTCATATATAATACTTTTTTTTTTTACTTTCTCATTTTATGTTGTCTTCTGATGATAGTTTACTTTTATTTATCTTTCTCTCGTCAGACTTTTGTAGCCTGTTGTTGCCTTTGTTTGTAATCTGTCTTTACAATGTTTAACACTCTATAACGTACTGGAAATTCAGCCGCGTGATAGACAATGGTTCACTACACATTACCTTTCCAGTATTAGGAGAGTGATGGATGTAATTTCTTTATTTCTATAAAATATAAACTTCTGTTCTGCTGTGTTGGCATGTCAGGACTCTGTGTTGAGGTAAAGATTCCCTGATGCTATTCCCTTGAACACACTAAACACACTTATCTCATACCTTCTCCCAGCCTCATATTCTCGTCATCTGTGTAATGCACAGTTCAGTTCTTCCATTCTTTCACAAATTACTAGAAAATTAATCAGTCTGCCAAGGTTATTCTCTCCTTACAAACACTGTAGTTTTGTACAGATAATGAGGCAGCTTTGATATCTTGGATGATATGTGTGGCTTAAAATTTTTTTATTTATGTAACAATTCAAGCAGTAAGTAATTTTCTTTTATTTGTCTTAAGATAAGTACAACATTCCTTCTATATACACACAACACAAAAGTATGTACACTGGATATGGCTGGTGCAATTTACACTTCTTGATAACTCAAGTTTGTTCATGTTTGGTTTATGTTATTAAGCTTATCATAATTTTCCTTCATTTTGAACATTAAATCTACTATGTACCTGAGCCAATTTCAGTATCCACTACAGTTAAAAATAGGTTTAAAAATATTGATTTACATTATATATATACTATATAATATATATATAATATATATATATATATATATTATATATATATATATATATATATATATATATATATATATATAATATATATGATCTTCACTCATGTAATATATTAATGTATTGCATATGAAAGTAATCTCTTGGCTTATACTGTACAACAAAAACACTGATACATAACAAAGACATTCTTGACCTACAAATGTCACCTTATTTCTAATGGGAAAACAATACCACCATCTTCCAATAACTGGCTACCAAACTGTAATTAATGATTCATGAGTAACGTGTGTGACAAAAATTGGTAACATTTAGTGATGACAATTTTGTGCTCACGTTGAATCACATTTTGTGTTCAAACTGTGAACACCATCACCATCAAGCCTTTCAAGCAGTACAGTACAGCACATAAACACACAAACACACATGCACACATGCACACATGCACACATGCTTCAAAACATTAAATGTGACCAAGTTCCCGAACTTAAAGTTTGTGAACATATTTCTTCAGATTTTTCTGGTGGCAATACTACTTTCTTATCCCTTTTTTTTTTTGTTTAATAGACAACCCACATAATTCTTTGCAAATGCTGGTATGATCAGTTTGTAAAGAAGACAAGCTGTACAGTATGGAAGTAAGAAGACATTTCAATCATGAAAAAATAGGATGTTAAGACTTCCTGGTGAAGAATATATTCATGATAACAACTTACAACTAAGGAAAGTAATTCATAAACAGGATTTTATGGGGTTTGTGGTCCATACTAAATAACAGAGAAAACAATTTTCTAACCCAATATGAAAACTCTACGTATCCCTATCGTTGCAGGTAGATCATGCATGGGTATGAGGTGTGAGGTGTGAGTGTGGGTGTGGGGTGTGGGTGTGGGTGAGGAGGGCTGGTGGTGCACATGGGGGCTGTCTGTGGACAGGACTCGCACCCAACCCATTACTGTGGATGTTTGTATTGATGAGGAAATGCATGTAGGCCCCGCCCACTCTAGGCCTAGGGCTGGAGGCTGGGCTGGGAACATGACACGTGATTACACTATTGGAATGAAAAGCATTTGGGGCTGATAATGAAGTTTTCATGATTTAATTTCAAGTAACTATCCATTGCTGCCCGTCACCTGTAAACTCTATCATTACCTCTAGCTCCTTATTGTCACTTGAGGTCACTTCCTAATTGTGTTGTGTACAGGTGTTTGACAGCAGCAGTGTGACCCTTTGAGCCTCGGTGACCTCTAGTTGCTGGAGTGAGTGGCTGTGGTGGCAGAGAAACTGACCTCCTCCATAATAAGGTATTGGTTTACTTCTCTATTGAGTTTTGTATCCATCACTGTTACTTTTATTGGCCTCTTCCTGTGATGGGGGTGAGCCTCTGTCACATACAAGCTTACTCCTGCCTCTCTCTCGGATGGGGGTGTCCAGCATGGTCTGGCTCGCTGCTGCTCACCATTCTCCGGGGACTCAAGAAACTCTACTTGGCTTCCCCCGTCTCACCTACACTCATATTGGGGTCCAGGAGGACTCAGAGCTTTCTTCCGACGGTAAATATTTTCTTGTCCTCATCCTTCTTGTATTTGTTGAGCTTATCCACTGCCTGGAACAAGTTGTCCTCACTGATGATGGGACTGGCAGACGGGGAGGGGGGAGGGGGGAGAGGGGGGAAGGGGGGTGAGGCTGTTGTCAGTGGAGTCCAGCCCCCGGCTCATGGACGGGAATCACCACAAAACTGGCCACACGCTTGGCAAAGGACTGTCCGGGGAGGAAGGTGGAATGTCATCAAAGCCTGGACATGCGCCGCAGTACCTTGACGGGATGCCTTCTGCCTGCTGGGGTTGTAGGGACACTGCGGATTTCAGGTTTGCCTCCGACTGTGAGCGAACCTAGTACAGGGTGAGGACGTGCTGGTGGTGGTGGTGATATTGGGGATGAGGGTGGTGGAAAGGTGGGGAGTGAGGGGTGGGGAGTGAGGATGTGGGGAGGTGGTGGGGAGTGGAGGTGGTGATAGTTCTGGGGAATGAGTAATAAGCGT
>JAXIVD010011726.1:0-5000 GCA_036785275.1 Cancer borealis
ATACCATTAGTGTGGAGCGGACAGGTAGAAGCGGAAGGGGGGGGAGGGGGGGGTGGAACGGAGAAGTATAAGTGAACTGTGGGCGTTTGGTGTCTCAAGGAAGAGGAGGAGGAGGAGGAGGAGGAGGAGGAGGAGGGTGAATAGGTGTAGTAGAAGGTACTGTTTATACATAATTTAACTAAACTCTCTTTCTATGCATAGTGATCGAGAAATAGATCGATTTTGGGGTATAAATATATGGAAATTGAATGAAAAGGAATGAAAAATTATAAACCACTCCCACCCAAAAAAAAAAAAAAAAATAATAATACAAATACACACAAGTTGAGATGAAAAAGAAAAACCTAACTTCATGTTTTATGCAGACTTAGAAATAGGAAAAAAAAAAAACTATGTTCTGGGCAGTTTTTTTTTTTATCACGGATTGTCACTCACTCCATCCGCTTATCTGAACCTTACTGGCCCGGCCGGATTGCAGGGGGGGGGGAAGGGGGGGAGGGGATGAAGCAAGGTGGGCTAAAAGAGGGATTAGGAGAGAGGAAACGAAGGGAAGTGGAAGAGTGGAAAGCAATGTGTTCTTAAATACAGGTGAAAATATTGTGTATGAAAAAAAAAAAAGAGATTATAGTTTGATGGTTGTTTTTTATTTTTGTTATTGTTATTAGTGTTTCAAAAAATTATTGTTATTAATATTTTCATTATTATTATTATTATTATTATTGTTATTGTCATTATTATCATTATTATTATGTTATTATTATCATCGTTATTATGTTATTATTATGCTATTATTGTTGTTTTCATCATTATTATCATTAGCATGTATCATCATCATCATCATCATCGGACTTTACTGAAACGCTACACAAATCAAATCAAATGTGTTCCTGTAATTGCACAAAATCCCGGACTGTAACTAACTGTGTGGACGTAAAATCACTTGTTTCAGATTCCCTGTATAAAAAAAAAAAAAAAAAAAAACTCTTCAACCAATAGAAAAAAACAGAAAATACCAGAAAAAAACACATCACAACACCAACAGAAATCACGGCATTGTTCCAGTCTCTGCCAAATTGTGCGTGCAAGCTTTTAGTCCGTCCTTCAGTCATTAAGTGTGGTGTCCCCTCCCTCTAGTCTAGTGCATCTGTTATCACTAGTAATCTATTCCATCATTAATATCCTGACTATCTCCACCTATCGTTATTCGAGTTATTTCCTTTATAAATTTAGTGTTTTTATTAAATATATAATTATTTTAAGTCTGTTGTGTCTATGTCTCTTGTTGAAAGGAAGTTAGTATTATTAATTTTGTTCCTTTATCATCATCATCATCATTTGTTCCATAATTCCAGTTCCAGTAGAGGGAGGAATGCATATTTATATTCCTCTTGTCTCTCGTATTTATTCACCTTCATTTATTCAACGCAGGAACTCATAGAAAACATGATACCGTCCTCTTTAATAGAAGGTGTGTGATTCCCGCTGGATGGATGACATGACACAGCTGGGCGTTCAGATTAATAAATGCCATTCCTAACACACACACACACACACACACACACACACACACACACACACACACACACACACACACACACACACACACACACATACACACACACACACACACACATACACATGCACACACACACGCACACACCGATCTCTCTCTCTCTCTCTCTCTCTCTCTCTCTCTCTCTCTCTCTCTCTCTCTCTCTCTCTCTCTCTCTCTCTCTCTCTCTCTCTCTCTCTCTCTCTCTCTCTCTTCTCTCTCTCTCTTCTCTTTCAATTATGGGTTGAAGGAATATTGGAGAGACAATTAACTTACTTTTGTACCTTGTGAATTTTTTCTTTTCTTCTTTCCTAAGCTACGTCACTCCTCCTCCTCCTCCTCCTCCTTTTCCTCCTCCTCCTCCTCCTCCCTCCTCCTCTTCCTTCTCCTCCAGGTAAAAGAGGTCTGATGGTGCAGGTTCTTAGCTTTTTCAGAATTGCAGTATAATTAAGCTTAACTGACCTATTTTCGCATAGTTCTGAAAAATCTGCCTCCATCTATAGGTCCGTCTGTCTGTCTCTATCAATCAATCAATCTATCTATCTATCTCTATCTCTATCTATCTATATATCTATCTGAGGTTGGAGACGTATATAGAGGGGGGGGGCATTCGACCATGGTCTTCCCTTTTTTTTCCCAATAGGGCCTATACATATCTACAGAACTAAATAAGTATGCAATATATCCATCCAGGGGCCTCAAAATACCCATAAAAATATCAACTTTAAAAAAAAATCCAACAGACCCCCAGCTGTAAAGACTCGCTTCGCTGACCCTCCTTGAAAATATCCTGGATTCATCCCTGTGCGCCATCCCCCTCCTCCCTTTTCCAATGACCTATATATACGCCACTGTATAAGGCAGGTACAGTTAGAAGAATATAATATCATCATCATCATCATCATCATCATCATCATCATCATCATCATCATCATCATTCTATGTGTTCCTATGTGTTCCTCCTCCTCCTCCTCCTTTTCCTTCTCCTCTTGCATTCCTCGTCCTCCTTTTTCTGCTTAGCTTATTCCATAAAACCTTTAATCAGTTGCAAACATTGATTTATCATTTTATTGATATGAAGTAATATGACTGAAAGACCTTCTCTTTAGAATATTAATGAGAAGTCCTTGTAGCCATCACACTTTTTATTTATTTTATTTATATACTTATGACACAAGTGCTTTCTGAATGAACAGAATTTCGCAAAAGGAAATTCAGTTTTTTAGCAAGCACTTCAAAGAATCCTGAAATTTGACGTTGATCATCTGAAACACGAAATTTAAGATATATTCAAATGCATTCTTATTCCCAATCTTTTAATAACACCTTAAAACCATACAAATAGATGCGTAAGGTCAGGTAGTCTTGTTGAGGACGCACAGACATACGAACTAAAGTAATCCCCTGTTTATGGACGCAATTATGTAGTATGATAATTCTAACGAGTGTGAGGATGAACTTACGACAACAGAAAACTTCACAACAACGTAATAAACACATTCAAATAATAGTACATGTCAGGTGAAAGAAAGAGAGAGAGAGAGAGAAGAAAAAAAGAAGTATATATATTGCTATTTAAACCGTGCACAAAATACATATCTCTTCCCTCCTTTCCTTCCCTCGGTACAGTGATATGGTAGCCCTCGAATATATACAGTTTTTTTTTTTTTACCGTTTTCCGTGAGACCTTGAATCGGTGTGTTTGTAGGTTTGTGTAGCAGAACGTGAAGTGTTTGATGGGGGGACGAGGAGAGGCATACACAGATTTTTTTCTCTCCCTCTCTATGTATGTATGTATCTATTTATCTATCTTAATGGAAGGACAAAATGAAACGCATGGGTAATTAATATCTAAGTCATAGAAACAAGGTCAAGGTGTGGAAGATGAGGAGGAAGAAGTAAAAAGGAGTAAAAAGGGTGAAGCAAAGAATATCCTTGAGCTTAGAAATAATTTGGTGAAGAATAGATACAAGGGATAACACAGTATTATTTAAAATCCTGGGTATTATAACGAAGCAAATATAACCGGATAAAAACACACACACACACACACACACACACACACACACACACACACACACACACACACACACACACACACACACACACACACACACACACACACACACACACACACACACACACACACACACACACACACACATATTCTGATACGTATATGAAACACAACATACTGTGGAATAATACAAAAAGTAAAAAAAAAAAAAAAATCAATGAAAAAACACCAAACAAGTCTTTTACGAAGGATTGAAAAAAACAACAACCGAGAAATCAAAGATGCATAATGAAAATAAAAAAAAAATAATACGTCTTCAATAATCCCTATACACTCTTATATTCTTTTTCCCCTCGAATTCACCACAAGTAAAATTCTCCCTAACACAACATAGTGCATTCGATGACTTAAAGGGGAGAGAATGGTTGGAGGAGGGAGAGAGGGAGGGGGAGGGGACACTGCAAAGGGTTGGGGGTGGAGGGGGAGGGAAAGGGAGGCTGATATTGACGGCAGAACGGTGGATTAATAGGTGAGTGTCATTGGGATAGGAAGAGGAGGAGGAGGAGGAGGAGGAGGAGGAGGAGAAGGAGAGGAAGAGGGGAAGGGGACACTGATTCGCTCTCTGACTGACAATTTGACGCAGGAAAGGGGAGGAAAAATACAGAAGGAAAAGAGAAATAGGAAAAAAATAAGAGAGGAATGATGAAAAAAAGAAGAAAAATATCTGAAAAAAATAACAAGGCCAAGTTGGTAGATGGAAATTTTATGAATGAAAAAAAAATTGAAGAAGTTAATAGCTTAGAGAATTAAATAGATGAATAGAAATAAATAAAGAAAAAATTTAAGTATATGTTATGGGTATGAATGTTTTTTTTTTATTTGGGGTTTAAAAAAATAAATAATTAGGTATTAACTGAAATACGGTACAAGGTCAAGATAATTTATAAAACAAAAAAAAACAAGACGTAAAATATATATATATATATACGAATAGACGAACGCTCATCAGTTTCAAGGTTTTCCTCCTAAGTTTATGCCTCATACATAAGTAGATTATACAGATTCATGTAAGCAAGACTACATGCTTAATAATAAAAAAAAATAAAAGGAGTCTAAGAATAAGTTAACACACACACACACACACACACACACACACACACACACACACACACACACACACACACACACACACACACACACACACACACACACACACACACACACACACACACACACACACACACACACACACACACACACACACACAGATACGAAAAATGAATGAAATATATTAGCTGCAGTTCCTAATTCTGTCAATGTTCTTCCTCCTCCTCCTCCTCCTCCTCCTCCTCCTCCTCCTCCTCCTTCTCCTCCTCCTCCTCCTCCTCTTCCTCCTCCTCCTCCTCTCGTCTTGTTATGCCCTCGGCCATC
>JAXIVD010011727.1:0-10767 GCA_036785275.1 Cancer borealis
AAGAGGAAGAGGAAGAGAAGGAGGTAAGACGCAGGTGAAGGAAGTGTAGGATTGGATGTGAGAGGAGGATAGGAGATGGTGATAAAGGGAAGAGGAGAGAGGAGGAGGAGGAGGAGGAGGAGGTGGAGGAGGAGGAGGAGGAGGAGGAGGAGGAGGAGAAAGGAGGAGGTGGTGATAGTGGTGATGGAGGAAGGAAGGGAAGGAGAGAGAGGAGGACGAGATATGTGAGAAGGGCTGTAAAGACGACACCAAGAAAGTGATTGAAGAAGAGAAAGAAAAAATTGAAAGATAAGAATAAGATAAGAAGAAGTATAAGAAGAAGAAAATAAGAAAATAAATAAGAAGAGAAGCAGAAAAAAAAAATAATAAAAAGGCATACAAAAAAAGAAGGGAAAAGGACAAAGCAGAGAATGAGACCAAATCACAATACCCCAAGATGAATACGATGACACTAGAGAGAGGAGGAGGAGGAGGAGGAAGAAGAGGAAGAAGAGGAAGAAGAGAAGAAGAAGACTACAAGAAAGAGGAAACATGATATTTGCGTCGCTAAAATTATAATCAACATATATACATATATACATAAACATACATACATATACATACATACATACATAATTTCCCCAACACACACATGCCGGTTGGTGCGTCAATGTTGAAAGGGCAAAGGCAGCTGTTGGGAGTAAGGAAGAAGGGGAGGAAGGATGGGCTCATGGCTTGCAAATACGAGCCTTTTATTACTTCATAGCCGACAGCGGTGCCCAAGAGAGGATCAGCTGGTGACGGAGAGAGGGCGTTACAAGCATCTAGGCTGGCTGGATGAAAAGACCTGAACCGTGTGTGTATATAAAGGATGTAATTTATTTTTTTTTTACTAGACACAAACTACATTCATACAAAACAGGAATGGTAGCGGTGGATGAGTATAGCTGTGACCTTGAAATGACGTTTATGGAGGCGTCCTATAATAATGATAATCCCTTAACGTCTTTGAAAATAGCTTATTATACTATCTTTTTTGCCCTTAAATTGGTTAAGTGAAGGCATCGACTGGGCGAATTTTGAGACGAATTTTGTTTTCTACTTCTTGAAAAAAAAACATTCCTTTCATTCATGTTGAGCGAGCCTACGCCTTCCCTGAGTGTATGTAACCTAATGTAAGGAATGAAACTACAGTGCTGCCGTGAGAGAGAGAGAGAGAGAGAGAGAGAGAGAGAGAGAGAGAGAGAGAAGAGAGAGAGAGAGAGAGAGAGAGAGAGAGAGAGAGAGAGAGAGAGAGAAGAAAAAAAGAAAAAAGAAAAAAAAGAGAGTATGTAAGGGTATATATTTTAATACTTCACCTGAATTAAGGTTTCAATCTCATGTATAAAAGCCAATACGTCCCATTCGTCCTCTCTCGTGCCTCCTCTTCTTCATCTTCTTCTTCTTCTTCTTCTTCTTCCTCCTCCTCCTCCTCCTCCTCTTCCTCTTCCTCTTCCTCTTCCTCCTCCTCCTCCTCCTCCTCCTCCTTCCTCCTCCTCCTCCTCCTCCTCCTCCTCCTCCTCCTCCTCCTCAAATATCCTCGAGTCTCATTTTGGCAGCATCATTTCTGGGCCGCTACGGAGATTACGGCTTCCTCCCTATCACGTCTCTCTCTCTCTCTCTCTCTCTCTCTGTCTCTGTCTCTGTCTCTGTCTCTCTCTCTCTCTCTCTCTCTCTCTCTCTCTCTCTCTCTCTCTCTCTCTCTCTCTCTCTCTCTCTCTCTCTCTCTCTCTCTCTCTCTCTCTCTCTCTCTCTCTCTCTCTCTCATTTCCCTCTTTCCCCCTCTCCCTTCCATATCCTGCATATCCTGTTTCTCCCTCTCTCACACTAAACTTAAACTTAGACGTTCAATTCCTGCCACAGTCGTCCACCACCACCACCACCACCACCACCACCACCACAGAATAACTAAAGTAATCTAGCTACTAACTACACTCGCGTCAACAATAACACATCAACACACTTCATGGAAAAATAAAACATATATTTAGTCACACTCGCTCACCCTTGATAAACCTGCCACCATTCCTCTCCATTACCACCTGCTGGGGCTGTGTGAGGCTTGCGTTTTAAAGGGTAATGGAAACGAGTAGGTCTCCCTTACTCTTGCATATTTCCTGGTTTGGCCTACAACACCACTATACCTGGGGCTGCAGGATGAACTTGGCTCCTTCATCCCTCCCTTCTGCAACGTCACTACACCTCAGTAAGTCTCCGTAAATCTAGGTTACGAGAAGAGCTTGCCTGTTGGAATTCTTGGGACTCTTATTAAAGTGATGATGTGTTGGTGAATAAGATGAAGAGGACGCGATTTAAAGCGGGAATAAGGGTTGAAAGGGAAATGTATGGAGGTTTTGATGGACAAGTAAGTGAGGACAGGACGTTGAAGTAGGTTGAGGGAAAGAAGGAAGATGATGAAGGTGTTGGGTATGCACGGTGAAGGAGGTTAAGTTAAGAAGAAAATAGCGAAGTGATAAAAGTATGGAAATGGGTAAATATGAGATGGTATACGGATGGAGGAAAGCAAGGAGAGGGAAATGAATGGATAAAATGAAGCAAGAAGGTCATGGAATAAGTAGTATAAGATATGAAAATAAAGTATATGTAAATAAGAAGAAAGAAGACGAGAGCACGAGAAAAGCAACTAAGATATGAAGATGAAAGAAGATAAGAACAGGAAAGAAAAGAAAAAAACAAAATATGGAAGAAGGACGAAAAGAAAATAGGAATCACAAAAAAATAAATCAAGGATGAATAAAAAAAAAAAAAGTTAGCAAAACGAACTAACATGAAAGGAAGGAAAAAAGTGAAAATCCAAAGAGAAAAAAAGTTAAATAAAACATAGGATGGGGATAAAAGGATAAGGGAAAAGATAGGACAACACCCATACCCTTACCCCTCCCTACACCCTTTTCCACACCACTATCACACACACAAATCACACCACCGTCACGACTCCTCTTCACATTGTCACGAATATATTATCTTCAGTATTTTCGCACGTCAGAAAACAGACCGACTGACTGACACCTTCATTGCCCGAGGGATTGACTGAGTATCTGCCGCGGGAAGTGGATAAATAACCTTGGTAGAGAAGGAGGAGGAGGAGGAAAGGAGGAGGAGAGAGAGGAGGGAGGGAGGAACACAAAGAAACACTAAGGAAGAATAAACAGCAGCAGACCTATCATCCTAATACGAACTTCATATAATTTGCTACAATAATGGATAATGTCTTAGCTTCGAATTGGAGTTTAAGTATCAAAATTATTCCTGAAAGTTAAACTATTACAGAAATTGGAGGAAAGAGAATTCAACGAACTAACTGATGTAGAAGAGTTTGGTTTCGTATGACGAGAATCTTTTACCAATTATCTTAGTACTCTTATGTCTTCATTTACATTAATGGAAAAAAAGAGGAGGAGGAGGAGGAGGAGGAGGAGGAGGAGGAGGAGGAGGAGGAGGAGGAGGAGGAGGAGGAGGAGGAGGAGGAGGAGGAGGAGGAGGATCTTTGCCATTTCACTATTGATTACTCTGTCGCTTTTACAGGTTTCCTTCTTTTCTTCAACAGTCGTACATCGAGGCATCTGAGGCTAAAGGAGGAGAAGCCTTCTGCTTTACTACCTCACCCAGGGATCAACGAGGATGAAGTGAAATAAACATCTAGGGCAGCTTCTCGAATATCTTAATTACTTAGACTCGATTAATTTCACAACAAAATTAATGGATTTAACCCGTAAACGAGATAATTAAGTGATGAAGAGGAGGAGGAGGAGGAGGAGGAGGAGGAGGAGGAGGAGGAGGAGAGGAGGAGGAGGAGGAGGAGGAGGAGGAGGAGTAGAAGGCGAAAGAGAAGGAGAAAGACGCAGAAGAATAGGAGGAGGTGGAGAAGAGAGGCGTAAAGGAGAAGCAAAAGGATATAGAACGCAGAAAAGATTGAGGAGAATAACACAAAAGGAGAAGAGAATAATCGTAGGAGGAGGAAGAGGAAGAGAAGTAAGAGGGGAAGAAGAAAAAATAGTAGGCTTAAGAAGCGAAGGGAAGACAAAGTTTTTCGGAATATAATTGTCAGCATGGGGAAGTGGCAGCCTCCCCTAGAATATTCCAGCATGAGTGAGGCCTCCAGCATCCCGGCATTATCCAGCCTCCATTATTCAAGGTAGAGGAGGTGAGGATACATGGGAGAGGCAACGAGACTTCACTGCAGCTCCTCTGAGTATTATTATTGATGAGGAGGTGAAAAAGAACACAAAGGAAATACAAAAAATAGTAAATCTGTTGGCCCTAACGAGGCTGTTTGTAATTAACTACACTATCTGATCTCAAGTGAAAGCAGCAGGATAGTAAAGGCAAATTCTCCTCCTCACCTACACCTCCCTCCAGCCGGGACATGAAAAAAAGGCAGTAAAACCATCATGCAAGGAAAGATTGCATGAGTTTATCAAAATAATAAGACTAAAACTACCACTTCTACTACTACTTACCATCCAGGCAAAGCAAGCGGCGCCGGATCACCAGGAACAACAGAAAAAAAAAAATTTCATATGACTATCTATCTATCTATATACACAACAGTTATCCCTCTAAAAGGGAGTAGTCGTGACAAGGCACCCATACACACGCCTGTGAATACATACACATACACTCCTCTCATGTAGCCTTTAGGCTCCTGGAGGAGGAGAGAAGGGCACCTCGCCAACACAGTGTATCAGATCAGTAGCGTAAATGGGGCAGAGTGCGGCGAGTAAGCCCTCGGGCTTACCCTGACACTCTATGCGTAACTCATGCCCCTCTCCCTTCCAGCACCTGAGCTGATCCAAGGGTCACACCAGATGAGCGGAAACCTCCTCTATAGGTCGCTAAAGCTTTCATATATACATTCATAAAACCCAATTGAATTGTGGTGCGATAACTGATAGTTTCTTGGTTGCAGATTGCACTTAAAGTAATTGTCTAGTCTGTTTTTAAAAGCAGGAACAGTTATGTTGTCAACAACACGTTAACGACTCGATTGAAGAATTGTTTGTTTCATCGTTTGACGAGAATCTTTACTGTCTATTCTAAGACCGTTTCGTTTTCTTGTTATATATGATCAATCGAATGTGAAGTTATCTTCTGCATCGACGTTATCGAATCCTTTGAATATTGCAAACACTTCTATTTGATCACGTCGCATCCTCCGTTGCGATAGGATGAGTAAGTTTCACTCTTATCTTTTTTCACAGGATATCTTTGTCAGCTTGGGAATACTTTTTTGTTTTTCTTCGTTGTACTCTGTCTAGCTTTTTGTAATTTTTCTTTTAACCTAGGAATTAAAACAAAAACTGCAAGCAGAACATGATGGGGCTAAACCAACGAATTATAGTTTTGAAGCAACCCATTCTGATTTATTACCAAATGCACGTCCGATGAGGCCAACACATGTGTTGTGGTTTTAACGAGGAGGAAGAAATGAAGAAGGAAAGATGGGAGGGATACCTAAGGCCACAACATTATTATATTTGCAGCATCGAAGGGGAAGGTTATTCTCAGGTTGGTTAAGATTAATGCACAGAGTGGATGGAAGTTATGTGAGAGGAGGGGAAAGTTAAGACAGCTCACAGGAATATTCATGCCTCGATACCTGAAATATAAACCAGGTGAGGATGTGAGGATTACCGCGGTGAGGATGTGTGGCAATGCAGAGACAGTTATTGAAAGGCCAAAGTGTTAGAGATATAAACCTAATCCTTTCTGTGGCTTTACTGGTGTGAAAGAGGAGAGGAGTGGTGGAGGGTCGTGAGTGGTCTGACTGAAACAAAAGAGTCTGGCGGATATACTACAAATGATACATCGGTGTCACAGCTACGCCTGTATATACACATCTTTACCATGTATCAAGACGAAATATCATGATTTCTCTTACATAGTCTATTCGTATGTCGTTGAGGAGGAAAAAATATCTTCAGGACCCAACAAAGTAAGTTAAATAGAGACATCATTACTATTCAAAGAGTCAATATAGTGAGTCCATATTTCATAATTTCATCATTGTTAATTTCCATCTCTCTCTTTCTCTTTAGGGTGAATCCATTTGTCACTTTTAATACGACAAGACACATGTTATATTACCAACCAATCATGGAAATCCCTTACACGGAACAGCGCTCTTTTATTCCATTAATATTATCTAGGATTATATTTCAACAAATCTCCATCGTAGGATTAGCATATTTTTTTTCTTCTCATGAACGACTTCAATTGGGTTCTATTTTTTACTGTATATTTCTGTCTGGCTTCTGTCGTTATTTACAACTTTTACATGTACGTCTCCTGTTCTCTCAAGTGTCTTAAAGAAGAAGTTAAGGAGGAGAGGCAAAAAGTCGATACTCGTCATTATTTCACTACCTCCTAAACTTTCTCTCTCTCTCTCTCTCTCTCTCTCTCTCTCTCTCTCTCTCTCTCTCTCTCTCTCTCTCTCTCTCTCTCTCTCTCTCTCTCTCTCTCTCTCTCTCTCTCTTATAACATTACATAATTCTTCCTTCACCACCACGCCCTCCATCCTCACCCCTACACCCCTGGACACAATGCAGCATCTGACACTACCCAAACATCTCTTCACACCTCCTCTTCCCTCTAACTTTCCGCTGCCAAAGTTGACCTTCATCTCATGTAATCTGATCTTCATTAATTAATCTCCCAAAACCTGAACACTTTCAAGTTTCCATCTTTTTTCTTAATTATGAGACTTTCCTTAAAGTTTTTATTTTTCGTCCCATGGCGGTAGAAGTATTTATATATAGCTCCCACATGTATTCTTTTCCAAATAATATATGTATAGCATATATGACAAAAAAAAATCCTTACAGTTTCCATTATCGTAAAAAAGAATCACTAAGGTATTATAAGAAACGCAATTATAATAAGGATTAATTCAGAATTATAAAAGCAATTGGAAATATAAATAGTTACAGAGATAAAGCAAGTGAGGTGTTTTCAGCTTCAGTGTAACTCTAAGGGACGTGACATGACGGGGCGGGGTTGAACGGGGCGGAACGGGGTGGGGCTGGGCTGGGCGGGGCGGGTGTCATCTGGGTGCAGTGAGTACACTCGTAAATCAAGGGTTCCGCGCGTGGAAATATTTCTGCCTCTTTTGCTGTACATGTGTGTGTGTGTGTGTGTGTGTGTGTGTGTGTGTGTGTGTGTGTGTGTGTGTGTGTGTGTGTGTGTGTGTGTGTGTGTGTTGGCAATATTTGTGAGTGTGTATTATTTATATTCCTTGAAACAAAAATGTGGAAATATTCTCTCAATACGTTAAGTTAAGTTTAAGAACACACACACGCGCACACGCACACACACACACACACACACACACACACACACACACACACACACACACACACACACACACACATACACACACACACACGCACACACACACACACACACACACACACACACACACACACACACACACACACACACACACACACACACACTAATTGCAAAGACATTTCTTCAGTCAACAGGACTCCTCTTCAAAAAACAGTGAAGGAGATCAGAGCAGGCCGACAAATTAGATGGAACAGGACTAAAGTGTGTGTGTGTGTGTGTGTGTGTGTGTGTGTGTGTGTGTGTGTGTGTGTGTGTGTGTGTGTGTGTGTGTGTGTGTGTGTGCGCACGTGTGCGTGTGCGTGTGCGTGTGCGTGTGCGTGCTATATTACCTGCTACGTACATACTCTTCCTCATTAATTAACCATTTTCTACACCTTCCTTTCAACATTCTCTTTATAAAGATACAAAGTTTCTCCTCATTGTCCTCCCTCCCTCCTTTCTTCCCATCCTTCCTCCCTCTTTCCTTCCCTCCCTCTATCCCTCCCATCCATCTCTCCTTTCCTCCCTCTCATCTTTCTTTCCTTCCTAACTTCCTTACTTGCTTCCTCTCTTCCCTTCTTTCTTTCTTTCTTCTTCCTTTTTTTATTTCTAGTTTATTCAACGTGTAAATCGCAGGAAAACGATAACTGAACGTGGAAAAGAAGAAAAACATAATGTGGTTAGGGGAGACAACGGAAAATAAATATATACCTGATCATAAAGAGAGAGGAGGAGGAGAAGAAGGAGCGAGAGAGAGAGAGAGAGAGAGAGAGAGAGAGAGAGAGAGAGAGAGAGAGAGAGAGAGAGAGAGAGAGAGAGAGAGAAAGGAATGAGATAGATTAGAGGAAAGTATAGTTCTCTATACGCCTATACATCCGTGACGCCGATTGGAAAATTGACTTCTATCCATATCAGATGTGTCCTTTCTTTCTTTCTCTATCTCTCTTTCTTTCTCTCTCTCTTTCTCTCTCTCTCTTTCTCTTTCTCTCTCTCCCTCATCAATACCTGTAATCTTAATGCAAAGGTAAACACAGGTACATATACTCAAAGGTAACAAATCCGTAACAAAATAACGCAGAAATCACTTTGAACACAACACACTATCAAGGAACAATAACAAACAGGAGGAGGAACAACAACAACAACTTCCAAACCATAGCCTGGCAAGGGGAATATAAATGAAAGTCGGGGGAAAACTCCTAAGACTTTTTCATGTCTCCTTTTCTAAGACTGAGAAAATTACGCTCCGAGACAAAGAACGAGATATGCAACACGAAAAATGCAGGAAGAGAAAGAGAGAGAGAGATAAAAAAAGCAATCTATACTGCAGGTCTTTGATGACATAAGAGTTGCCTTAACAAAAGAATTAATGTGTAAAAATAAGAAGAAAAAAAAGAGGTACGTTTAATAAGATAATGGAAGGAATACAAAATGAATCATTGCCTTTGTAATTACCAGCGTATCACTTGTTCAGCATCGCCGGGTATTACGTTGCAGAGGAAAAAAAATACATGGCACAGACGACTGAGAGGGAGAGGTAGGGAGGGAGGGAGGGAGGGAGGGAGAGATGGGGGAAGAAGGGCTCTGAAAGGTTTGATTTGATTAAATTGGAGTAGTAAGGCTGCGTAACGACTTGATTTAGTGCTGGCTGAAATCACATCGTATAAAAATCAATGCTGAAAAGATTATAAAGGAAGGGAGAACAAAAAGGTAAAAAAATATAGCTTCTGGAATACACCTTCCTCCTTCATAAAGAGACGAAACACACACATACCCCCCCCCACACACACACACATACACACACACACACACACACACACACACACACAGACACACACCCACCCACACCCACACCCACACCCACACACACACACACACACACACACTTTAAGAAGACGGTAAACAGATGTCATTCTCCAGCCTGTGCTCGGATAGATGCAGACGCTGAAGTGTTCTAAGACTTGCCCACTCGACTAGCAAATCTCGAGAAGGTAAGAGGAGGGAGAGGGAGTAATCCAAGAAGGGATAGGATGACTCTCCATTTAAAATTGATGTGATGCTCGTCGGTGACCCATACGAAGATTGGCTGCGGCTGTCCCATACCGGCGTAAAAGGCCTCTGTATGGCTCCACTCAATACACCACCTCGGATCCCATACAACTTCCTTACTCCAGCAGCATTCCGTCCTTCCTCTCCATTAAGGTGAATGTAAATGGATACTACCTGGTGAAAGTCTTCTAATGGTTACAGGTACCACTGCCTCAACCTGTATTACGAGTACTTTTACGTTCGCTGCTAAGAACACCAACACTTTCCAGCATCCAACACAACCTCATGGTTCTAACAGCGTCATAACAGCACAGACCCAATGATAAAAAGACCGAATACTGATTTCCCTGGGTACGGTTGCTGATTAGCTGATTGGCTGGCTGTTGTGGGCGTCATGTTCTGTGTTTATTCCAGTGGTATTGGAGTGTTCTTCGTTCCAGTACATGGGCGTCATATTTTTACTTCCAACAAATAAAGGAATAGTATAGCTGCACAAATATGATTAAATTCACCCAAACCTCATAACGTTTCATGAGCAAGATCCAGATAATTAGTAATACTTCTGTAAATCTATAACACACAGGAGTAGTGACTGAATTCACTGTATTTATACACGGAATGGTTATTGGAGATGTATTGAGATATACATTATATAAATAAGTGCGACGTATCCATAGTTATATTGCTGTGGAAGAGTCTAAGAGTATTACTATGTATTAATTTAAGTTTTGAAAATTGTCTGTGTTTTGTTATAAGTTTTTTAAAGCTGATTATAATGAATTGTGTTATTTATGACCTCTTCATTGTTGTTTTAACTTTCCTAAGCTACCTAGTGAAATATTAAAAAAAATATATATATTAATACTTTCATTAAAATTTTTATCATTATCATTATCATCATTATTATTAGTAGTAGTATTTTCTTTATTACTCAGTGGTGGTGGGTTACTTTGGGCTGCATTGCATGTCCAGGCATGTGGTTCGTTTGTTTTGGTTACTGTGTTAATCATTGTATATTCACACATACTTCAGATTTGGTTAATTCACTGCATGTACGTGGCTCCATATGTAGGAGAGTATATCTGAATTAAGTGCAACAAGTTTAGTGGAAGGAAGAAAGTCAAATTTACGAATTTTCTTTTTCACGCAAATCGAAAATAATATGAGCCAATAAATAAATAAATAAATGAATAAGTAAAAACATTAAAAATACATCTACCTCAGCCAGTGGAGACAAAGAACTTTTCTATAGCAATACACTATTTCAAAGCTTCATTACACAGACAAAACAAAAATATCCTCTAGAGAACCAAGGGAGACGGACCGGCACTGTGGACGGGGAAGATAAAC
>JAXIVD010011728.1:0-5000 GCA_036785275.1 Cancer borealis
CATGGGCAGTATAAGCAGAGGAGGAGGAGGAGGAGGAGGAGGAGGAGGAGGAGGAGGAGGAGGAGGAGGAGGAGGAGGAGAAGAGGAAGAGGAAGTAGAGGAGGAGATTCGCAGAGGAGGAAGGAGATGATATGGGTAAACTCTCGCAGTCTTCCTTAGCATCTACTTTTTACTGAATACAAAATGAGTAGATGATTTAGTTACTCATGAATCTAGCTCATGGTATATAGGTATCATTAACTCATATTCTTAAGCCCTTAAACCTTTAGAAAGTCTCATCTTTCATCTCCTCTTTTCTTTCTCTTTTTTTTCTACTCCTCATTATATCTTGTCATTTCACTCTTCTTTGCTCTGTTTCTCTTTTTATCAAGAGAGTTGACATTATATTAAATGATTTTTTTTAAGAATGCGTTTCATCTTGCAGTTCTTCTTTTTCCTCATTATCATCCTTTCTTTCGCTCCTCCTCTTCCAGTTTTCTTTTTTCTGTTCGCTTTGTCATATTTCTTTGTGTTGAATTAGGTTCCTAGTGCATGCATTTCTCAAATTATCTGAGGGAGAGAAGTAAAGAAACGAACGAGTGTGCTCTTCTCTCTCTCTCTCTCTCTCTCTCTCTCTCTCTCTCTCTCTCTCTCTCTCTCTCTCTCTCTCTCTCTCTCTTTCTCTCTCTCTCTTACGCTTCAGTTTCCTCCTCTTCCATTTCTTTTTTAATCCCCGAGGGAAATAACCACAAGCTGTCATGGCAAGGCATTATAACGTTATATACTTCAAGATAACAAAGATAACAATGTCAAAAAGCAACGATAAAACAAAGTCGTATGTAAATGTCGACACGAACACACATTTTCGATACAGCAATTTATGTAGAAATTATTTAATTCAGCTATTTTATTTTATTTTTTTACATAAATTTAAATGTCATTGGTGTTAAACGTTATAATATATTTTTTCTTATAACTAAAACAGCAACTACTACTATTACTACTACTACTACTACTACTGCTACTGCTACTACTACTACTACTAATACTATCTTATCTGTTTTTATTTTGTTTTAATTCAGGCACTAAAATCTTCTTGCAAATCTCTTCGCGCCAAAAAACGGAATATATGCATGAGAAAACTCGAAATCCAATTGGCAATCTGACACAACATGCAATCAGACTAATCTTTTTCAGGCATTCTCGATCCTCACAGATAGAGTTCCTTCATTTTAACACGAAACAGGTTATGTATGCGGAAAGGGGCGACATCCCTCCTCTACCCCTTTACCACACACACACACACACACACACACACACACACACACACACACACACACACACACACACACACACACACACACACACACACACACCATCCTCCTAACCAACGAAATTAAGCAGCTTCTCAACATATCCGACAAGTAAGACATGACAAAAATATATATAAAAAAAACCTGACTTAATGCAGATTTATGTTAAAGCCTGAAAGGGCAACCCAACAGGTGTGTCGTGTTAATTAGAAAGGTAGACAGGTAAGCTCACCGTGCAGGTGTGAGCAGGTGCTTCTCGGGGCCACTCGCAGGGCTATTTTACCTGCGGAGAGAATAAAAAGTTAGTTATGCAAATGGGCTTCCTGTAAAGAGATGACCTGAAAAGTTTTAATGCACTACAAATTACAGCAGAGGCAGAGCGCGAGGAAGTCCAGCACAAGTGCAACTCTATTAAAAGTAAATATACTCAATTTGAATATATTACACAATGTATTGCATCGACATTATTCAACCTGTCTTAAATTTCTACTTTTTTGGGGGAGTGAAATTTCATAAAAGAATAAAATTTTCATTACTGTTCCTCATGAATATAAAAGATTACACACACACACACACACACACACACACACACACACACACACACACACACACACACACACACACACAGGAGTATATCATTATAAAACCCCAGATTCCACAAGGGTTAGACAGAGAGAGGCAGCCTTGGCGCAGTACAACTCACTCACCTTCAGCCTACAAAGATGCTTCAGTAATCCTCTTAATGTACCACTGAACCCAAAACACAAAGCGACGACCCAACAATAATATACAAACATTATACATTTTTTTCCCTGGAATCAGCTTTGGAAATTACACACGAAACGATTGGCCACAGGTAAGCGGAGTCTGTAATTACGGTTCTGGTTATGGGTCAGGCTGGGCTTAATGACCCTCCCCCCTCCGCGTGATGGTCAAGGGGAGGGAGGGGAGGAAAGGGGGGAAAGGAGGAGTAAAAGGGGAATAGGGAGGGGAGGAAAGATAACACTGATTACGGTGAGTTATGGAGGAAAACAGTCACACAGGATTCACGTTGATCCGACGAACAAATGTAATTGATATATAATGAAAATGGGAACATCGGGGGAGCGTAAACTAATGTGCTTTTAATGTTGATTCTATCGAAGATTTTCTGGGATGGGGACGTTGTAGGGAGCGCCGTCCCCTCCCCCTGCTGGACTGAAGGGTGGCAGAGACAAGGGACAGACAGACAGACAAGCTGACAGGCAGATACAACTTACCACTAGCATATCATTCTCTCTCTCTGTCTCTCTTTCTCTCTCTCTCTCTCTCTCTCTCTCTCTCTCTCTCTCTCTCTCTCTCTCTCTCTCTCTCTCTCTCTCTCTCTCTCTCTCATTCACGGTGGAATTAGCTATTAACCTGTAATACCTTAGGAGATAAAAATACGACCTTCAACATCAACCAAACTAATTAACCTAAAGAGGAGTTAGGAAGGAAAAGAAAAATAAAGAACGAGTGGAGAATGATGAATATTGCACAAGTGAAGAGGGGAGTGGAAAAGGAAGTGGAGGAGTGAAAGGTAAAGTGGAGAGACGAGGGAGGAGGAGAAAAAAAGAAGGTAGATTGAATGGAAAACGCTTTGAATATAAGTGATTTACGGCATAGAATGAAACTGAAATGACATGAGTATTAAACCATTGAAATAAAAATCACCCAAGTCCTCTCTCTTACTTATTTTTTTCTTCTCTCTCTCTCTCTCTCTCTCTCTCTCTCTCTCTCTCTCTCTCTCTCTCTCTCTCTCTCATCACTTACTCTCCCTCTCTCTCTCCCTCTCCGCCATCACAACCAAACTTACGACCGGATCTGAGAAGCGAGAGGAAGAACACCTTTAATTACCTTTGGGGTCACGTGGTGAGTTAATCAGCAGGTAAAGGAGCAGTCCAGGTAGTAAATCACCTGCTGATTATGGGGGAGGACCCATAGGTACGAGGGTGTAATGTGCACCTACGATGACTGAGACACCTGCTTGACGGTGACGAAGGGGATAATGAGGTGGGAAGAAAGGAAGGGAAGGGTGTAGGGGGAGGATGCCTAAGGGAGAGTGATGGAGGGAAGGGTAGGTGATAGGTATGTCTAAGAGGAAGGTCAGGGGGTGTACCAGAGTGCATTGTATTGGTGTCGTGATACATAAGTGATGCGTCTCCTTTGTTTGAGTGAAATTCCAGAAAGTTATGGGTTTTTTTTGCCGCTTGTGTTATCAGGATCGTTCATTCGTCCTTATCAGCGGCGTGGAAACTGGCTTGTCAGCTCGTGTTTGGTTTTAGTTATTAAGTATTAATGTTATGCAAGTTTTCATTCACCCTGATTCAACATAGTTATCAGGACAGACTTCAACACTCCATCCACCCTTTCTTCCCCCTCCTCCTCCTCCTCCTCCTCCTCCTCCTCCTCCTCCTCCTCCTCCTCCCGGAAAGCCATTAACCCCCCACGAATCCCCTTTCCCTCCCAGTTGCAGATGGGAAGCTAGAGAGGAACGGAGGAGGGAGGAAGGAGGAGGGAGGGAGAATGGAGGATGGAGGAGGAAGGATGGAGGAAGGAGGAGGAGGTGCAGGGCGGTGACCACTGCATGTCACTATAAACTGAGACTCACTGGCACTGTCTGCAGCAGTGCCTCATTAGTGCCTGTGTGGCTGCCTCTCCTCTCACTCATCTCCCCTTAACTTAGGCACTCACGATTAAGTGCCGTTTTCAGCACCTCTGTCTATTTGTCTGCCTGTCTGTATGTATGTATGTCTGTCTGTATGTCTGTCTGTCTGTCTGTATGCCTCACGGATCAGTCGTTAACACTTTTACTATTCCACAAATTTCAATGTTTTTTTTAAATACTCTTTTTTAATACTAAGGTTGATTAGATTATTTTAAAAAGTTCCACCATTTTTTACACCGTTTTTTTTCTTTTTTTTATCTAACGAACGCCACAATGTTTCCTGTTTCTGCATTTACACCTACGCATGTGCACTTCCATAATTATTTCATGCGTGTATCTATGTTTTCCTCGCCGGTATGTTTTCGCATTTCAACATCCGCACCGCTGGACGGGCGGGCGGGTGTGCCTCTATCTGTTTATAGCAATTACTTTTATTTGATTGTTACGCCATGGGAACAAAAGAGCAGAGGAAAATAATAACAGAAAAAAAACACCACATATTTCCTTTCATCCTATACTCTGTCGATACATACACACACACACACACACACACACACACACACACACACACACACACACACACACACACACACACACACACACACACACACACAACTAGGTGAAACAAAATGCGTCTGATAAAATTTTAAAACCATCAGTAACCATAACAGGGAGAGAGGAAAAAAAGAGAATGTATAGGACATGGAGTACAAAAAACAATAATAAGAAAGAGAAAAAGATAATGAAGAACAGGAGGTGGACAATATAATAGAATAAATTAATAAATAAACACAGACAATAAACAGAACATAGCATCAGGTGTTGACAGAGATGGTGAGGCAGCGGCCCTCCTACGCCTGCCTGGGACACGTGCCTGCTAATTAATACCTGGGCGTCACAGAGACAGGTAAGGAGGACACAGGTGTACAATGAGGAAGCACATAAACAAACTATTACCCCCCAAAAAAAAATAATGATAAATTTTAAAACTAAATAGTGAAAAAAATATGAAATTCCACACT
>JAXIVD010011729.1:0-10760 GCA_036785275.1 Cancer borealis
AGAGAGAGAGAGAGAGAGAGAGAGAGGAGAGCAGGGGAATAGGAACATAATCAATATTAGGGATTATCATTGTCAAATGAATGATCAAGCCTTGTTATTTCACACATTAAGTATCTTTTTACATGTCTTAAGATAACACAACGCTTATCTTCTTCCTTCGTGTTGATCTGATAGCTTATGTTTTCTAAGAACGAAACAAAACAAAACACAAGGAGTCTGCAAAAGATACGGCAGCTTACCCAAGACAACTCCTGTTCACCTAAATCGATGCAACCTCTCTTAAGGCTTTCCAACGTTGTTTTCGTTCTTTCTACCTGGCCAAAAGGACTACAAGTGCTGGGTATAATTGTCAACTTCACAATGTGGTGATTAATCGCTGCCGTAGCCGTGGCCAATCACCAATCATGGTTTTATTTAAACATAGCCACAGAAAACTAAAGCATTCTCTTTTCACGTTGCCCCTTGCATTACATTATCCTGATGCATGAATTCACGTCACACAAGCAATATATTTTCATGCAGGTAGGCCACACATTTGTCGTAAATGTTTCATGTCTTCTCTAAGACGTTCGAATCACATGCATTAATAAGTGAGCCAAGAAAACGCGCCACTACATCATCGGCCTTGTTTCAATTTACCTCAAACACCGCACATGAGATGAGGGTTTATTCTGTCTATCAACATGTACCATAAAATGATTTTATTTCAGGCATCGAGGAAAAATCATAAAAAGACGAAATACTGTTCGATATTTTTCTTATTCTTGACTTAAGGTGAGCTAGCATGATCCACCTGTCTAGTTGGGTTATTGTTGTTTTGGTACAAGTTTAAAGGCAGGGCTGCAATTTATGGGGTTTGCAGGCCATAAAGACACGATCTCGTGAGCCAAGCCAAGCTGGCTCATACCTAACGCCAAGTTGCGTACAAAAACGCGACTAGAGTCATTAAAATGATGACCTGTGAATAGAACACGGGGTGATTTTGAGACCTTTTTTGGGTGGGAGGGAATGCGTCTTATACCCGAAAATACGGAGCTTGGAACATACAATGTACGATACATTTAAAAATGTGGCAGTAAAAATGACCTTTGTTTTTTCAAAATTTGTCACAATATTTCCCTAAAAGTAAATTCATGAAATCGATACACTCCATGCATACAATACATGAGTTTTTTTTACATGAATAATATTTTAAAGGCTAAGTTGATGCCTTGGTGACTATTGAACTGTAGCCCATTTAGCTCAATGAAATATCTTGTAGATATAACTTACAAATTTTCTACTATTTCTCTTTGATTTAGTAAAACAAACCAAAAGGATAATAATAATGAGTATAATCAATCACTTAATTCTTTTATCCCGACTGCTTTTAGCACATAATAAACAATGAAATTCTTCAAGGTGTAGGTAAAGATGTAGAACACATACGCCATATTCATGTCTCGCTCTACATTGCTAGTCACTAGAACACTGAACTTCTACGTTACCAAGGTTACTCAAATTGCCTCCTGTAGATGTTCTTATAAGTATAGATATATAAAGTCCTATCCTGACCCTGCAGAAGATTAGACCAACGCTCAGGGGTAAAGTTATCTTCTGTCCTCCCTCGCCAAAGTATTCCAGGTCATGATAAGGATTAGACAAGAGACTTCTGATGTAGAACGTTCATGGTAGAAGTTATGTAGCTCTGTTAATGTCAATAGATAAATGAAGACAGAGGATATGTGATGATGATATCACCATTCTTTGGAAGTGCTGTGAGTGGCATAACTTTCGGGACGCGTGGCTCCAACTATAGACTCCTTCAGGCTTTGGCTTTGAAAGTGCTGACTAACCAGCTTTGTTCACCAAAACCTTTGCTTTTTTAAGTCTTGTCTCGTTTCTGAAGTCAATGGTCACGTGGATGTGAGTATATTTTTTTCTGATAAAAGGCCATCACTGGCATAGCATACATAACCTCTATACATGCCATTCATCGTCTGGCAGAAAAACTGAAGAAGCAAGAATACCAATATCTGAATGAAGTCTATGGAACTAACTCAGACCCTTAGACCCCGCACACGAAACACAACACCAGCGTTAATGACATTCCATGAGAGTTGTTTGATTTTTTTCCTACCAGAAGCAAGTGACAGGGAGTGTCTTAACATTAAGTCACCTCCTCTTAGGCCACACCGGCTTGCCTGCAACGCCCGGCCAGCCAAGGTCAATTACGTCATTCTCCATTTGATTAATAGCCTCGCACCCAGGCACCAGGGATGAGGGAGCGTCCTGAACTACTCCCTTTGTCTCCATCTCCATTAATATCGCCCTATACATACAGTGGCAACTCAGTGTGTTATGTTATTCATTTACCAATGTCATACTTAACATACCAGCAACCTTAAACGAAAATAAAAGTATTGTCTCCACCCAAGTTTCGGACACACAATCATCCTTTTCTTCGGTTTTAAAATGAGTAGTATTTTTGAGGCTCTGCCCAGTCAAGGGTCGACAAACAGCTTCCTCTAATAATAGCCTTTACTGTTGTCCTTGACTTGTCTAATAAGTGTGCATATAACATTTAAGGACTAAGAAAATGCACACAAAAAGCGGTTTGAGTATAGGACACCTGCCAAAACTGGAAATCCTAACGAAAGTAATAGACTCCTGCGGCACTGCTTGGCCAGGTTTTTCCGTGTCGGCACACGTATTGACAGTGTCACGAAACATGGTATTAAACACACACACACGCACACACACACACACACACACACACACACACACACACACACACACACACACACACACACACACACACACACACACACACACATACACATACACATACACATACACATGCACATACACACACGCACACGCACACGCACACACACACACACACACACACACACACACACACACACACACACACACACACACACACACACACACACACACTTTACCCTTATATTTGGCTTCAACTCTTACTCCCACACAAAACCTTGCATCGCCTATGTATTTTTCATATTGTATCCGTGAGTATCAAGTTTTCTTACGAGGTGAGCGTATGGTTGCTGCTTTTGATAAATCTTCCTCCCTCCCAACCCACACTTTCCTTGCCAAATACAGGAACTCGCGTATGTGTGTGAGAGGTCGAATCGGGATGGAGAAGGTGAGGCGAGCTGTAAAGGTGTGATCATTTATGAATGCTACACGAATACACGAGACGCCTGCCTCACCCACATATTGCGGCCAACACGAAAATGGAAACGCGCCTTAAACTTTCAAGCACTGAAGGGCAACACACACACACACACACACGCACACACGCACACACGCACACACGCACACACGCACACATGCACATGCACATGCACATGCACATGCACATGCACACGCACACGCACACGCACACGCACACGCACACGCACACGCACACACACACACACACACACACACACACACATAGACATACCTTTTTTCTATTTGCTGTTGCAACATTTTTAGAAACTGCTACTGGTGTGGCTTGGCTGGATCTCTTCACCTTGTAAATAAGAATGTTTTTCTTATACCTTAAAAGCGCATTTAATGGCATTGCATGTACTTTAAACATCATTGAAATGTTCCAAGCAGTTTGCAGCAGAAAGTAAAAAGGAGGTGTAAGGGAAGACTTTCAAACAGGAGTGTGAAATGTTTTTGAAATTATAAATAAACAAAGTTGAATCCTGATCCAATTAATGTGACCGTCGGCAGTATAGCTTACATCCTCCTCACATGTAATACAGTTTTTTCTCTCTCTTCCTCTGGGAACGAGATTCTCAGTCACGACCGCAGTGAAGGGTATTCCCGAGTATTTCTTCAGCTTTAATATCATGTAAGAGTGTTGCGTCCAAACATTAGTGGTTTATAAGTGTTGTGCATCTGTTTATTATTCAGAACGGATTCGCATTCTTAGGATCACGAACTGAACTTTGGCCGATACATGTTTCCTGTGAGGTTTTCTTTGACAAAAAAACTTAATAAACCTAGTATACATTTTGGTTTTATAATGCATAGAAATATTAACATGGAAGAAAAAGTTCAAGGCACGTTATCATGTTGGTTCACGCGAGAGAGAATCATTCATTACGTTTCAGGCACGGAGGTGATACTCCGCTATCAACACATTCCTCATCACTGTTGAAACTCTCCCTTGACTTTCAATAATGGAGTATTCTGTGTTTGTTATTTGTCACACATTCGCCTCGCCTGCAGTTCTAGTTATTATTTTTTTCTTCGGCGGCGCTGAGAAAAAAAACAAAGCACAGAATACAGGAATCCATCTTGATCCAAAATAAGTCAAATGTATAATTCAAAATAATCTAGCTCATAGTTCTCATGAATATCCCTTCTTTACTAAGTATCGTATGTGATAATAATTTTTCCAGTGCTGATGGTGCTGATGATTTAAGATGATAAAAAAGGAAATGTTGTTTATCATTGTTCTTCCCGCGAGTCTTCAGTACCACCGGAAACCCTCCTAAGGTCACGAGGCTCCGCTGCTGCGCTGGACCATAACTTTCTTGGGAAAAAATACGAAGCGGCTTGTTTTTCATGCTTCAAAAACACCACCTTCATAATAATGGTTGTGATAATAATAATATAAAACTTCATTTTGGTATTCCCGCACGAACAAAGTGACACTCAAGAAAAAGATGAGAAAATATTAAAGGTAAAAAAAAAATTATAAACCTTTCTGCTTCTTGATAACTTAACGGGAAGCAAAAAAACTTGTTGAGAAGGACTTTCCAGGACTCGACCCTCTTCCCTTTTATTAGTCGCCCTTAACGACAAGCAGGGAACATGGAAACAAAGCAGGGGATAGGAAAACATGCGATTTAATGTCTTTGCGATAGATAATAATAATAGTCAATAATGATAATAACAATAATAATAATAACAATAATAATGATAGTAATAATAATAATAATAATAATAAAAATAATAATAACAACAATGATAATAATAATAATAATAATAACAATAATAATAATAATGATAACAATACTACTACTAATAATAACTAGTATTGTAATAATAACAATAATAATGAAAATAACAATAACAATTATGAAACCAATAATAATAACAATTCACTGAGCAAGATTGGTAGGTGACAGAAATTTAATGGTTTCAATGACGACTCTCTAGACAGTACTATTGTGACCACATCAGAACATGTCCACCTGATGTCAACAAGAGTAAACAACCAATGCATTAAGGCCGGCCAGACCTTAAGAACAACCAGTAGTATGACAACTCTCACCAACCAGATTTGCTTCACATCAGACCCCCCTGTGAGTCATGTCAGATGGATCTTCCACCTTACAACAGGCCACAGGGGTACAATTAGAGTCAAGAAGAGAACATCATGGAGCCACACAACATCCCAGGACTCTCGAACAGGTCTTGGCAATTCTGTAAGATCCGCACAATAGTCTGTTTATGCTTGACTGCCAGTAGCTACTCGCCTAGAAGAACCTCAGTGATCTCAAAGAAGTCAGTCAGGCTGTCACACCAATAGAGAACTAAAATGTTTTTTATCTAGTGTGCCATTACCTGTAGGAAGTGCTTAGGATGTCGAAATTAACATTCTTAGTTGGGATATTAAAGGATATATTTACATTCTCGAAGACACAACGCAAGGCTTCTTTCACACCATCATGGAAATGTTTTTTCAAGTCTCACAGTAAGTCAATGTAAATTCTAGAATCGTTTACCTGTATTTTTTCCTCTTTCAGATTACTTAGATTCATAAGATAATTATTTGGCTATTTGTCTAAAAAAAAAACTACTCCGTCTAATTATGTTGATTTTACTTTCTAACAGATAGTAAGTGGGTGTTTTTATTTATTTTCATTCTTTTATCCAGCAGCAATTATGTAGGTAGACTTGCTTAAAAATGTGTAACAGATTGTGGTGTCAGCCGCACACGCCCACTGCTCCTCATCGCAGGCTGGGGAACGAACACTGATAAAAAATGAACAGGATCTCCAAGTCTCCCTATGATAATCTAAGAACAAAGGAACAAAGAATGAATGATGAAAACGACATTTCTTTCAATATGATGCGAGAAACCTGTAACTAAAAGATATTGTTATTGTTATTATTATTATTATTATTATTATTATTATTATTATTATTATTATTATTATGATAATTATTATCAATAGTTATTATTATTATTGTTTCTTCCTTATCACTATCCCTCTTGAGTAGATAGTAATTTCCCTTCCACTACTGACCGCCACTTTTCCCGCGCACCGTTCAGTGGTCGGGCAAAAACACATTCACACGGCAAAAAAGGTAAGCAAATTGGCGGAGGACAAGAATATAATGATGGCGGACAAGGATTTCCGCAAGGGTTGTATTAGTAAGGGATGATGTCTAACCATGTGTTTTGTTAAGAGAGAGAACAAAAAATTATCACCAGACAGGCCAAGATTTCATCAACAGCATGTAATAGTATGTCTGATCTACAACTCTTCAAATAACTAAATATTAATCAGTAAGATAAAACTGACCACACAACATATTTTTTTTACTTGCCTCATTCATTATTCACGCAAGTTTGATTGATAGATAGACTTGCACAGCATTTGCACAAACATTCAAAGTCAGATGTCAACGTTCAGTCATCCAACGAATCTACAATCGACTCCGCAAACAACACCTGCGGATTCTCAAAGCCACTGAAGCATGAAAAACCGGAAAAGATTGAGCAGATTTCCCAGGCCTACCTATATAGCTCACCCTCGCATACTATTTAACAGGAGGAAACGAGTGCAATTAGTTTGGGGAATAGAAGAGAGCATTCATCAAATCCGGGTGTAATGATCTTGCCGCACGTTTTCCCAGATTAGGTGTTGAGAGGTAATGGATCGTGTTGGTCTGGTTACAAGAGTGTTCTCATCATGTAGAGGTGCGAGAAGCGTGGTGGTCCTTCCATAATCGTTCAGCGCCCGGATGATTCTGCAACAAAGAGTGACCCTGACCGCCGGCAGCACTTGTCAGACACCTGCCGCCCGCATAATGTCGTGCTCCAGGGATCTCTTTGGCTTCGGTGCGCTGAGGGGATGATGGTGATCCGTTCTAAAGACACACTCGAGTGGCTATGAAGCTGTCTTGAATAATTCTGTGACACGAAGATGATTTCGCCGCCTCAAACCTGAATGTTAACAAATTTAATGTATCCGTTTAGCCTTATTTAAACTCTGGAAGTGTCGTCCGCTGTATAGCATCCGTTCGCTCTATTCGAGTCATAAAGTAAAACAAGTTGTGGGTGCCAATGTCATCTGATTAATGAACCATTGTACTTCTTTTTCTTCTTCGTTCCCGTCGGCGCTGCAACGCGTGCGACTAGGGAGAGATTGGCAGCCGTGGGAGGAAACCGCCAAGTAATCTGGGTTCTACCGCGATTTACAGCTTTACACAATGGAAAATGTTACATGCAGGCGTGGAGAGGGGAGGGAGAGAGGGAGGGAGGGAGGGATGGAGGGATGGAAGGTGAGAGGGAGGCATGGAAGGAGGGATGGAAGGAGGCAAGGAGGGAGGCGGGGTTTATCAAGGACAGTGGGAGGAGGTGCCGCACTGGGGTGAGCGAACTCTCATGGCCAACTGCAATGTCGAAGGACAACCGACCGCCACCATAAACTTCATGCACTAACCGTAAGTGGTGTATCACTGCAGCACATGCGGTGCGGCTCTGACTGAAATAATGCAGTGCTGAGCAAGTCTCCTTCACCAGCAAGTCTCACTATCATTCTCTTTCTACAGGAGAGGAACTGAAATTATTATCCCTCTAATTATTGTAACGATCAACTTCCCCAAATTTGGCGAATTTTTTTCTTACCTTCAAACATGAATTCTTAAAAGGTTATTGCACTTGTGTAGTGGTTGTGGTAGTGGTAGTAGTAGTGGTGGTGGTGGTGGTGGTGGTGGTGGTGGTGGTGGTGGTGGTGATGGTGGTGGTGGTGGTGGTGGTGGTGGTGGTGGTGGTGGTGGTGGTGATGGTGGTGGTGGTGGTGGTGGTGGTGGTGGTGGTGGTGGTGGTGGTGGTGGTGGTGGTGGTGGTGGTGGTGGTGGTGGTGGTGGTGGTGGTGGTGGTGGTGGTGGTGGTGGTGGTGGTGGTTCTCTTCATCATAATCGTTATCATGATGGTATTCAATCTGCTTTCCTCCCTAATGAGCGGGGAGATGAAACCAAAGACAGCAAATATCAGCTTCAAAAGACGCAGCCTCGAAGGTGCTTGACCACAACGATTACACATGATAACAATTATTATAAACACGAAGACACAAGAACACCAGCTGGCAGATGGTGTTTAGTTAGGCAGCAAAAAGGCAGTATCATTAGATACCTTCTTTCGTTCACAATTGCCTTTGTCCGCCTTCACCATAAGCGGCGTCCAATGAATTTATTTGATCGCTGTGTCATTACCCACAACAGTCCTCGAAGGTAACCAGAGAATTTATCAAGAAAGGAATATCACGGAGATACACAATAGACTCCAGAACCACCGCACAAGGCAGCGACACCACCTCAGCAATTCACGAGACACCACTGCAAGACTACTCCTATCTAACCAATGTTCTCTATCAGTCACCGGGCTTTCAACAAAGTCTACAAGAGGTAACAACATGTCACAGATAAGCGACGTAAGATTTCCTATCTCAGGTTGCATCTATCAATACTTGGAACTGTATCTATTATAGGAAGCTTAAATACAAATAGGTAGAGATAAAATGTTTTAGAAATCGAATCCTTACAATGAGCATAAAAATATCTTTACAACTATCATACAATTAATATAATGGCAACTTTTTCATTGAAAATTCAAGGTTAGCGACAGTTTTTAGATACACTGGATGGAAGACGCAGTGTACTTCTTTATCTTATTGTAGACATTCATTCAATAACATTCGTAGTAATTACAACAAATGAAAATAAAAAAAGGTAAGGTAAAAACAAATATTACCAATTATATTATACGTATCTTTATATTAAAGTGCTGTGAATGTTCCTGATCTTTTTTTATTCTATCCTTGGGAGAATTTTATGATGATGACAATGGTGTGTGCGGCATATTAAGTTTGCTTTTGATCGAATGGGAAATGTGATAGCGAGACCTACGAACATAAGTGTAGTATTCGTGTTTTCTTTGTTCTTCCCTATATATCTAATTAAATACAACATTACTACTACTACTACTACTACTACTAGTACTACTGCTACTACTACTACTATTGCTACTACTATTACTACTACTACTACTACTACTACTACTACTACTACTACTACTACTTATTTTATTGCATCACCATCACCACCACACCATCACCATCACTACAAGACCAACACAGCATCCACAACATCATACATTACTATATTAACTCCATCATCACCACCACCATCAATAGCAAACAAAAAAAATCCATAATACAAACATTACAGTCACTCTGTAATACCACCATAACACCATTACACCACCAACACCACAGTACTACCACATCAAGGCCGCAACAACACCCACCATCACAACTGCACTACATAACCACATAATATAAGGAAATTATTAACAAAATAGGATACTGAATCATGTGCTAAATATACATACTCGTATAAGACTACCAAGAGAGGGGTCCGCTAGCCCTCCATCATTGTTCCTACAGGTATTTTTTTTTCTATACATCGGGAATAAGGGAGTTGTATATCTTAGTCCCATGTCTTGGTCTTAGTGGGAGCGACGCGTGGTAGGTGCGGGAAGAGCATGCCAGGCGGGAAGGCCAGTGAGGCTAGGTAAGGCCAGGCGAGGGAGGAAACACCAAGTAGAGAGAGCTCGCATTGCAGCCTCTGAAGGAGAACCTCAAAAGCATGTCCTTGTTCTCTTGTGGCGTTCGTTGGACTCACACGTTGTAGGCAGCCCAAACATGTCGCTTCTGAAGGTTGTATAACTGTTTCCAGGGTCCCGAATTAGAGGAGAAAGTCTTTGAAGGTTATGGAACTAAAAAGAGGTTGTGATTTCGCTTTTCTTTTTGATACAAGGATTGTGAAATGGAAAAAAAAGTATCAAAGTTCATCTCAAAATTGTTTCGTAAGGAGTTTTTATAATGCCTCAGGAAGACTAGGAAAGGAAATAATACAGATGTTTCTGGTGCCGGATACATGCATATATTACGAATACTCTTTCTAAGTAACGAGTCTTCCTCTCCAAGTGGCCGAGAAAACGATGATTAGGTAATGACGATGGATATTTTTACATTCTCACGACACACGGCTATGAATGGTTGTAAACGCAGCTGTTCCTGAGTCTCAGACGATGACATTCTGGCGTTCTCAGTTAATAGAAGTGGCGGAAAAAAAAAGAGCAAAGAAAAAAAAAGTAAATAAAAAAAAGGAATGATTAAATACAAATAATTGTGCATTGTAAAGCATGAGCTGAATAAATATCCAAAGTGATAAATGTACATTAAACAAACTGGCAAAAAAAAAAAAAAAAAAAAAAAAAAATCGTACGTTTGCTATTCACAATTTTTATTATTTTCTGAAGTGTAGAAGGAACATAGAAAAAAAAAATTAAAATAGAGTTGTATAATCTTCTTTACCCACGCAAATGATCTATGCAATTTACATATATATTAAAAAAAACAACAACCTAGAGCCTTACTTTTACAGCTGAACCGCCACTACACTAGCAGGTGCAACCTTCATCCTGCTATTAGAGTGATTTATTGGCCCAT
>JAXIVD010011730.1:7500-10758 GCA_036785275.1 Cancer borealis
GTGTGTGTGTGTGTGTGTGTGTGTGTGTGTGTGTGTGTGTGTGTGTGTGTGTGTGTGTGTGTGTTTTGTATCCTTGTATGGTGTATAGAGTGAAAATGGTCTGTTGAAGGGGGGGGGGGGAGGAGGGGAAGGTGATAGATGGATCAATACGACCAGCTGTACACCCACTCTCACACACACACACACACACACACACACACACACACACACACAAACATACACCCCTAACCCCCCCTCTTCCCCCCACACACGTACACACACGAAATGGACCTGTTCCCCTGTTTGTCCTTCCCGCCATCAAGGGAAAAATGGGGGGCGGAATTAGATAAAACAGGGAGGAAACACAGAATTTTAAGTATGTTTCCTTCCAAGTCCTAAGGGTTACGGCGAGTCCCAGTTGGTCTGATCAAAGGCTTTGTGGTCTCTTCTCATTTAGTTTCCTTCTTTCTTTCCTCCTTTTTTTTCCTTTCTCCTCTTTCTCTTTTATTTTCGTTATTTTCCTTCTAGCCTCGCATTTTTCTCTATTTTGTAAATTTTTTTTAATATTGCTTTCTTTACGTTATCGTGTTCTTTTATTCTTATACTCATTCCTTATTCTTCCTCCTTCTTCTTCTCCTCCTCTAATTTACGATTTCCTTCCGTTCTCCTTCGTTTTCTCTGCTTTCTCCAATCTTCACATATTTTTACCTCCTTCATTTCCATCCTTTTGTTCTTCCTTTCTTATCTCCATAACTAATTTTATTCCCCATTTCCTTCATTCTTTTCTCACGCATCATCTTCTTTTCTCTCTCCATTCATCTTCCCACTCACCTCTCTCTCCTCCCTCTCCTATGGTCCCTTTCCCCTCTCTCCTCCCTCTCTAGTTCCCTCCATCATACAACTATAAGCTCCATGTCCCACACGTACCTTTTCCTCCTCTCTCGCTCCTTCTAATAGTGCCCATTCAATCCTTTCCTCATCCCATTCCCATCTCTCCTTCCCTCCCTCTCTCCATTCCTTTTTTTTTTCTTCTCTAATCATTACTGTCTTCCTTTTATTTTGTATGTAGCTATTGGTGATTTGGAAGTAATATAGATGGTTCACAGTTTGGTTATCAGTGTGTGGGTGTCGGTAATCGGGTGTGTCATTGATGTAGAGTGTTAGTGTTGGTTGGAAATACTTTAAAATGACACTTGATATGCCGTGTAAAGAATATTGTGTTTGAAAAAGGGTGCAATAACATCAGTGTCCTGGGGTTATGTACGTTATGATTATTACATTGTGTGTGTGTGTGTGTGTGTGTGTGTGTGTGTGTGTGTGTGTGTGTGTGTGTGTGTGTGTGTGTGTGTGTGTGTGTGTGTGTGTGCGCGTGTGTGTGTGCGTGTGTGTGTGTGTGTGTGTTTGAGTGACATTCAGTATTCAGCATCGAATGGATATACTAATATACTAATGAAGAATTGACACTCGTATCAATTGCTGTTGTTGCCTTTAATATTATCACAACATTATCGTCACCAAATGAGGGATTTCATTAAAGGGAAGCACATCACTATATTTCTCTCAATACAAAGAATAATAAACTAATAAATAAAAATTCTACGTATACCGTTCTCAGCCTGTAACATAATTGAACAGTAATTCCTTTGTTCCTTAGATAATCCCTTGAGTTTATTTTCTCGTTTTCAATTTAGGGATGACAAGACATTATTGAAGGACACTCGTATGGATGGCAACGCGTGCACACACACACACACACACACACACACACACACACACACACACACACACACACACACACACACACACACACACACACACACACACACACACACACACACCCAGGACAACCTTTCTTAACTTCTTTACTTGTGTACTTTATTTTTGTCTCCCTCTCTCTCTCTATCTGACTTCAGCATCCACCCCTCCCCACGTGACCTCTTTTTCCCTCGTTGGAGAACAGTGTGACCCTCGGGGTTTGGTGTTTTTACAAGCCAGGTCCCTCTTCCCTCCCTTGTTCTCATTCAGTGTCCCATCCACCCTTCATCCACCTTCTTCCCTAGTCATCTCCCCTTTTACTCCCCAGGTATCTTCCTCCTCCCCTACCCTCCCTCTTTCTCCCACACCCCCTGGTACTCGCCCTCTCCCTCCTTCCCTCCCTCCCTCCCTCCACGTGTTCCTCTGGTCTCCGGTGGCTGCACACTCCTAGCCTGTGGCGTGGGAAGAAGACACAAGACTACTCCTCTTTTTGTTGATATATTCAGTCTGTGAGGCGCAAGGAAGGGAAGAAACGGTATCAGCCTTAGAGATAGAAAAAAATAATGAGAACGTATATAAGGAAACAGAAGAGTCTCCTCCATCCACGTGTACCTCTGGAGGCGAAAATTTCTAAGGGAGTGAGGGAGTGAATGAATGACTATATATAAATCAAATAGTAATGAATGCTGAAAGAAAATATATACGAACAAATTATCTAGTGTGGGGGAACAACACTGTATTGTAGAATGATATGACAAAAAAAAAGAAGTAAAAGCTACGAAGAAAATTCCAGAGAGAGGGAGATAAATTGTGGATGTGAGCAAAGAACACGAGAAGCAGGAAAGCCGCAACTGAGATGAAAAGGAAAAGGAAGGAACGTGAAGGAGGAAAAAAGAGGAACTAGAGGAAGCATAAAGAAGACGAGCAAGAAAGGAAATGAATGATAAAGGTGATGATAGACAGTCAACCCAAAAAAAATCTAAGAACAAAGACGAAAGAAAAACGATAATAACCCAAACAAAAGAATAAAAAAAAAAAACTACTAAGATGTGTAAAGAAAAGATAACACAAAATAATAAAAGGAGGAAAGAGAATAAGAACGAAAAAAAAAAAAGATGATTATGAAAAGAATAAAACTTACAGAAAAAGAAAAAGAATTGGAGGTTTCAATGACGCCTCCTTCACCTACTCCACCAAGATAACACCTCCATACACTTATTTACGAAGCCTTCTGGTGGGAGAGGAGGAAGAGGAAGAGGAAGAGGAAGAAAAAAGAGGAGGAGGAGGAGGGAGGAGGAGGAGGAGGAGGAGGAGGAGGGAGGAGGAGGAGGAGGAGGAGGGGACAGCATGAACTTCACCCCCCCATCCGTCTGTCTGGTCCTCTCAACACCTCCACCCTCACATCTACACACCCTCCCACAAAACGCCCTTCTGATGAGGTGACTGGCCAAGCGGGGCTGTAATTCCCCCATAAAAGTCGAGGCGTCTTCAGTAGGGAGGGGGAGAAGGAGTAGGAAGTGGAGG
>JAXIVD010011731.1:0-10752 GCA_036785275.1 Cancer borealis
GAATCCTTGATAAATTTCAAAGGAATACCATCCGAGCCAACAGAGCAAGGTTTCATTTAGATTTTTTATAGTTAAGATAATAGTCTCAGTATCAACAGGCTGAGGTCTAAAACTGTTGTCATCACTTAAAATTGCATTTTCATGCCTACAATTGGGCACGTTTGCACCATGGAGGATCTCCTGAGTTCTCTCATACGTATTCTTGCCAATATTATCAAAGTGGAAATTATATTCATTAGCTTTGTAAACGTCAACGTTAAAAATATGATCATTAGTATTATTTTTAGAGTTGGGAACAATTTCTTTAATAGTCTTACAAGGTTTTGACATGAGAGAGAGAGAGAGAGAGAGACAAAGAGAGAGAGAGAGAGAGAGAGAGAGAGAGAGAGAGAGAGAGAGAGAGAGAGAGAGAGAGAGAGAGAGAGAGAGAGGTGTGTATATATATAATATATATATATATATATATATATATATATATATATATATATAAATATATATATATATATATATATATATATATATATATATATAAATAAATATATATATATATATATATATATATATATATATATATATATATATATATATATATGTATCGGTGCTTATTTTTGGTACCGGGCCGGTCACCGCGTGGCTTGGAAGAGTGGAGGTAGAGGGGTAGCGTGGATGATGGAGGTCTTGTTGAAACACACACGGCTTGATATAGATGATATATTGACACAACACGACTTGAGTAGATACAGGATATACAGTGACTATGACCTTTGCCTGCCTTGAGAGAGATGACGAAACGTTGATGATGGTAGCGAGCTGAGAGATGAGCGACTGGTTGATGTAGTCGCCAGGCTGAGAGTGAGGGTGAGAAGTGGTGGTGGTGTGGGCTCAGCTGCGGTCAGGAAGGGTCGACTCCAGGTGGACTACGCGCCTATGATTGGTCGGGACTGACCCGGGAGAATGACGTCACGGGAACAGAGCTGTGTGATAGGGTCCTGCACGTAGGCCGTGGGCTGGCTTTGACCTGACGCCTTGGCTGGGATGTGAATTCTAGGAAAATTCCTTACCCGCATACACTCTCTCTCTCTTAGCTAAAAACAATGAATATCTTAAAACTAGTTAACAATGAATATACAGATATGATATGATACAAATACTTCCCCCTTGGAAGCATACGTCCTCGTATGTTGAGCTAAAGAGTACAATCAGAGAGGGGGGACGATGAAATACATTGAAACAATACAGAATACACAATAAGACATAAGACATAATACATGATAAAAATACATGAGACATGAACAAGATTCAGGATGTAGCCTTTACATAGATACATATATATACATAGTTGGACAGGAATGAAAGGAAAGATGAAAGAAATGGCTAGTAGACTGGACGAGACCGGAGCTGATATTTAGGTGAGGATGAGATGGGGGGTGAAGGTGGCTGACTTTCAACAATGTCAGGAGCATTTTCTGGTAGTGGAGAGGTAGGTTCGAAATCGAAACCACGATCAACCCGTTTGAGATGGTCTCTGTGAACAAAGTTTTCACTGCCTGAACTTAGGTTTCTGAGTTTGAACTTGTGACCGGCCATCTTTTCAATTACACGGTGAGGTCCGTTGAATCGGGGGTCGAGCTTAGAGTGGCGGTCTTGGACTTTGGTGAACACGATGTCACCAACCTCGATGTCATGCGGTTTAGCGCGCTGATGCTGTTTATGCAGCATAGATTCCTGAGAGGCGGTAAGTCTGTCACGGACGGACATATGAATGCGCTGGAAAGCTGAAACGCGATTCTGAACATAATCGTCAACGTTGTATAGAGGACGAGGATCAGAGGAGAGAAACTCATATGGGAGTCTTTTGTCAGAGCCATATAAAATGAAATGTGGAGACTCGTTGATCGATGAGTGAATCGCAGCGTTAAGAGAGCATGCGACTAGGGGAATGTGATCATCCCATGAAGAGCTTGAATTGGCAATGAAGCGTAAGATGTCGAGAATTCGACGGTTTGCTCTCTCGACTTTTCCGTTCGCTTGAGGGGAATATGGAACAATGTTGCACTTTTTAATTTCAAATGACTCGCAAACAGCTTTGAGGATGGCATTGTTGAATTCGGTGCCATTATCTGATAGAAGTACTTTAGGAGATGCATACCGGCATATGACTTCATCTATCAGTGCTCGTGCAACTGAACGTGCAGATTTGTCTTTGAGAGGAACCAAGATGCTGAAGCGTGAAAAACTATCGATACAGACGAGCAAATAGTGAAAACCGTTCTCCGTCAGAGGGAGTTTCAAAATATCGACTGACAGACTGTCCCAAGGAGCATGAGGGATAGGATATGGGAGGTTCGGAGATTCATAATGGAGAGAGGGACGATGCTCAGCGCATGAAGCGCATAAGAGACAATGACGGGTGATGTCTTTCCTCATGGAAGGCCAGAAATATGATCGTTGAGCCTGTTTGAATGCTCTATCTTTGCCTGGATGACCGGCAAGAGGGGAATCATGAACGTGATACAAGATTATAGGGACAAGAGCTTCTGGAATGACAAGCTGAGATGCATGATGTAATGAATCGTCCTCAGAAATGACAGAACTAGATTTATAGAGGACATCGTCTCGAAGCAAAAAGGAATCTGGGGAGAATGGCAAGCTTGGAAGGTTACTGGCATCACCTGATTCAAGATAATAAATGAGACGTTTGCAGAATTGATCAGACCTTTGAAGGGATTTGACTTCCTCAAGAGTGGGGAGTGACTGTGAGGTTGTGAGCAGACTGACAGGAGCGACATGACGGGACAGAGCGTCAGCGACAGAATTAGCTTTACCTGGGAGGTACGCGAATGAAGGATTGTACTCTTGAACAGTGAGTTGCCAACGGGCAAATTTTCCGGTTAAACTGGTTCCTTTGAATAACTCTGTGACAGCAAAATGATCGGTTAGAACGTGGATCTTATATCCGAGTATGATGTCTCTGAAGTGACGAAGAGACCAAACGACTGCGAGAGCTTCGCGGTGAGTGACACTGTAGTTGCGCTCAGCAGCATTGAGCAGACGACTGGCAAAGGCAACTGCGCGTGATTTACCATTTTCATCTCGTTGCATGAGGACAGAACCGATACCGATGTTTGATGCGTCAGTGCAAAGAATAAACTCCTTATTGAAATTAGGAAATGCGAGGACAGGAGCGTTGCATAAGGCTTGCTTGAGGGTAGCGAATGCTTTCTCGCACTCGTCCGTCCATGCGAATGTTACATTCTTTTTAAACAATGATGTGAGAGGTTGAGCGATTTTACTGAAATCTTTGATAAATTGCCGATAAAATCCTGCAAGGCCAATGAAACTACGAACGTCATCAGCAGAACTAGGAGTAGGAAACCGTGATATCGCATGAATTTTATCGTCAAGAGTGTGGATGCCATCTTTGTCAACCTTGTGGCCTAAGAATTTGATTTCACGTTTGAGGAACTGACATTTACTGAGTTTAAGAGTTAACCCAGCCTTTGCAAAACGTGACAGAACATCTGAGATGGTTTCGAGGTGTTCGGGAAGGTCCTTTGATGCGACTATCACATCGTCTAAGTAACAAAACACCGAGGAGCCTAAGAGGCCAGAGAGAACTGAGTTCATGAGACGCATGAAAGTTAAGGGACTATTACGTAAACCCATGGCCATACGTTTGAAAGCGTACTGGCCAGATGATGTGGTGAAAGCAGTGTAGTGCCGTGAACTTTCTTCTAGCTCGACCTGGAAGAAACCAGACTGTAGGTCGAGGGTGGAAAATACACTGTTTGAATCACCTATTGACTGGAGAAGATCAGACAAGATTGGCATAGGGAATCGATCGGGTATCGTCGCAGCGTTTAAACCACGGAAATCGACGACTACTCTCCACTCACCATTGGACTTAGGAACTAGAAACAGCGGGGCATTGAATGGTAATGCCGCTGGCTCTATGATATCCTCGTCCAGCATGCTTCTGACAGCGTCGTCCATTAACGTCCTGCGGCTGTGTGGGATGCGATAAGCCGGGACGTAGATGGGTGTCGAGCCTGGGGTGAGGTGGATGGAATGACGAACAGCATCGGTCTTGCCCAGAGGTTCACCCGGAAGAGAGACACATGACCTGAAAGTCGATAAGAGGGCAAGTAAATCTGTTTTCGTTTCAGGAAAATCAACATCACCAATATGCTGGTCAAGAAGAGGAGGAGGAGAATCTGAGGCAATTGGTGAAGACATGGATGTGTGACAAGGAGATGAGGTGACAGGGGTGACAGGGGCAGGATAAGGGAGAACTTCGCCTAAAGTCACGCCAGATTGAAGGGATATAGGGTGATTCGTGAGATTCTGAATGGCAATACAGCAAGAACTATCCTTGTCTAGGGTTGAAAGAACTGACTCGAGAGCGACACCATTCACTCGGGCAGAGTCGGGCAAACATAAGATGTCTGTCCCGGGGGGCACACCTTTGACGACGACGCGCACCAAACAGAGGTGGGTCTGTGTGACTACCACAGAGGAGGTCAACACAGCTTTCCTGAGTCTGGTGTTCGAGAGGACGTCAGACAGTGTTGTAGGAGAAGAGGGATTGTCGGTGTCGCTGTGCAGCGCTTCGCTAGGCGAGTCGGCTGGCGTAGATGATAAGACAGGATCAGGGATTACTGAGGGTGTCTCGAGCGATGAGGGAGGGACATGAGATGAGTCCTGAGAAGGCGTGTGCATGACAACGTAGACATCAGATGGTGGCGGTGACTCAGGGAAGGGTGAGGCAGAGATGAAGGTGCCATTCTGGGCGATTTGATGAATAGAAGGGAAAAGTGAGATGTTGAAGTGAGACATTGTATGGTATCCTATCAATATTTCAGCTGCAAAACATACATCATCCATGACATAGAAAAAATCTGAGATAGAAGGTTCAAGTGGAGACAAACAGATACCGAGGAGAACCTTTCTATGAGGTATGACAACGTTTCCAGAAATACCACTAACAGTGATGTCTGGTGGATAACTCTGAAACTTGTGCCTTGAGGCGGCAGAGTGTTTTTCAAAAACATGAGTTTTAATGATGTTGACTGAGGCACCAGAATCGAAAAATGCACGGCATTTGTGAGAGGTTAATTTGACGTCAGCAGTCAGACCTTGGAAAAATCCGGAGGATTTAACAGGGACACATGGGAGAGGCACTGTCTGTGCATCCGCGAAAACAACACGTTTATGAGATGACTTACTACCTGCGGTCTTTAGAATGGACTTGAGTGTTACCGAGGAGGTGCGAGGCTCTGGCGCGAATCGTTTCCCGAAGATTGAGAAGACTGCATTTGTTGCTGGAAAAGGCGACATTCCTCAAGTGAGTGACCACGTTTATTATGAAGGGAGCAGAAGGCATTACTGTTGAAATTATGATAACCTCTTTCGTCAAGCATTACTCGACAGTCCGCTGAGACGTGACCTTTGAGTCCACATCGGTAACATGTTACCTTTCTCGAGTCACGGGAGGATGAACGGTGACGAGAATGAGAGCGTTGATCAGAACGTGACAAATGAGTGTTTGAAGGTGGAGATGGGCTCTGAGGGGAGGAGCTTCGGTGAGAAAATGGGGGCTTGATTGAGGAATGCGGTGACTGAACCAAACTTACTGGCTGAGGAACAGGTGGCGATTTCTCTGATATTTTCTTGCACAGATCATACAAGAAATCTTCCTTACTGAATTTAATGTCGCTTGCAACGGTGAAGGTTGGTGAATCGAGCTGAACAAGGAACAGGAAATACGACATAAGGCGTTTGAAATCAGTAGAAGATATATTGCCGTCTGTGTCGATCCACTGAGAGGATTTCATTTGCTCTGTTAACTCAGTACTGAGAGAGGATGCAATATTCTCTGCCTTATACACATCATGAGTAGAACGAGCAATATTAGTGAGAGTTTGAGCAATTTTGAGGAAGGAATGAGTTGCACCTAATTTTGAGTGACCAGAGAAATGAGAGATTAATGCTGTGGTGAGTTCATCGTATGTAGAAAAACTGAGGAATTTATCGGTTTTTATGAGTTTTCCCGCAAGACTAGATGGGTCATGACAAATCCGTGATTTTAAAATGGCTAATTTTTCCACATCAGAATAAGCTGAGCGACGTGTACATTCATCATTTACACGCCGGACAAAGGCTTGGACTGATTCAGAGTTAGTACCAGAAAAAGGAGGAATTGAGACATTATCAGATATGAGAGTAACCTGAGGTGTGGGTGTGTGAAGTGACTGGTCGTTAGACATCGTGATCACGTTGAGGAAACACACAAGAAAACAAAGAAACACTGAGTGTACACAAAAAATGTAGAATAACTAGCACAATAAAGAGAAAAATATAATAATAAGAACTAAGGTACTTAACTAGCAGAGGACCAAGGAGGTGGAACACGTGGGCGCTGACTGGTCACGTGGTGAATGGGCGTATTTCTGGGCTGCGACACGTGGTGAAGAGCGATGGGCGTCTTGAGGGCGGAGACACGTGGTGAGGGCGTGGAAAACTTGTTTGAGGGGCCACGTGGTGATGGGTGATGACCGTCTTGAAGGGACACGTGGTGAAGGGCGATGGGCGTCTTGAGGGCGTCTTGAGGTGATGCGTGGGCAGCGAAGATGGCGCGCCGCGAACAAAATGGAGGTAGAGGTGATGGGCGTCTTGAACAGCAGGGCGAGGAGGCTTGTACTCACTCGGAATAGATGCTACTGCAGAAGGGCGACGAAGGAAGCGACTGCAGGGCGTAGAGGAGAACACGAGTGAGCGAGGCAAGGGCGTGTGTAGAGTCACTTACTGAGGCAGAACGATGCACGTGGTGAGTGTAGAGACTTGATGACGGAGGAGGCTGAATCTTGATAATTCGTCGCTTGGAAGGACGAATTCCACCGTTGCACACCAATTGTATCGGTGATTGTTTTTGGTACCGGGCCGGTCACCGCGTGGCTTGGAAGAGTGGAGGTAGAGGGGTAGCGTGGATGATGGAGGTCTTGTTGAAACACACACGGCTTGATATAGATGATATATTGACACAACACGACTTGAGTAGATACAGGATATACAGTGACTATGACCTTTGCCTGCCTTGAGAGAGATGACGAAACGTTGATGATGGTAGCGAGCTGAGAGATGAGCGACTGGTTGATGTAGTCGCCAGGCTGAGAGTGAGGGTGAGAAGTGGTGGTGGTGTGGGCTCAGCTGCGGTCAGGAAGGGTCGACTCCAGGTGGACTACGCGCCTATGATTGGTCGGGACTGACCCGGGAGAATGACGTCACGGGAACAGAGCTGTGTGATAGGGTCCTGCACGTAGGCCGTGGGCTGGCTTTGACCTGACGCCTTGGCTGGGATGTGAATTCTAGGAAAATTCCTTACCCGCATACACTCTCTCTCTCTTAGCTAAAAACAATGAATATCTTAAAACTAGTTAACAATGAATATACAGATATGATATGATACATATATATATATAAAAAAAAAAAAAAAAAAAATATATATATATATATATATATATATATATATATATATTTATTTATTTATTTATATTATGAAGGGCCTTGAATTATATTTATAACATAAAGGGCCTTGAATTATTTAATAAAAATGGTTTTAATAACATGTTTCAATCTGATGCAGATGACACTAAACTATTCATGCGTGGAACATTTATGTGTCAAGTTCAATGTAAACAGTTTTCTAATTGATAGTTCAGTTATCTACTGAGTGGCCGATCATTTGGAAGTACAGGACACAGAAATGTCCCGTTCTTGTGACTGCATGGAGGCAGCCATTGTTTACGACACAATTGACAATCGCTAACTCTGAACTAATTATATTGAGTCACTGTTGGATCTGTCTAGCTATTACTGATGTGCTTTTTGTTCACTAACCATGATACAGACGCTCGTTATGTTGTTATTAATGACTATAATCATCTTATATTATCATTAATGTTCTTCTTGTAGTGGTCACCTGATGGCTCTTGATTCCTTTTATGTTCCTAAGTGCTTGACACTGATAAAGAAAAACAAAGTACATTTCTGACACTTTATTTTCATTCTGAAGAAAACTAAATGAATTAAACAATGTGCAAAAATAATTTGCTTAGAACGAATTTATGACAGAAAATTACTTGAAAGCGTTACACCGCAGGACATAGGCTGGGATGGTGACAGCATCGCTAATGTAGGGGTTATACCACTTCACGCTGCCGTCGTCTCTAACTTAAAGAACACAGCAACACTTAGTGTGAGCAAGCTTAAAGGTGTTCTTGGCTCACTTTTTTCCCGTAAAGCCTATGTTTGCTTGCAATCAATGGTACTATGAACGGGCGGAAAAGCGGCGACGGTGACGGCTAATTCCTTCTTTATAAGTTCCAGTGAGAGTTTGACCAGGATCAGCGAAGGCCTCAGGGTCGGGAAGGGCTGCAGGGTCTGGGTCTGCGTAGGGATCGGGCATGGCCTGCACCACCACCAGCGCCATCAGGGCCACGGCCACCACCAGCAGGAGGGTCAGCTGAGGGGGAAATGTGTGATGAATCAGATCTGAAGCGTCATTTGGGATTAGTAAGGGTGCAGTGAAGGACGGTGGCATCCTTTCCCTTCCTTTATAACACTATCTCGAAAAGACATTACATTTCGGGATGTTCAGTACAATGAGCTGCTTATTGTTATAAAACAATGTTTTATTCCTTTTCAGCTTCATATTACTGAATTATGATGATGATGATTATTACCATCATCGGCCTTTATTAGTCCCTTACAGCACAAAAGCCTCTCCCAACCTTCTCTATTCATCCCTATCAGCTGCCTGTCTATTCCAGGTTACTCGTACAAAACTCCCTATCTCATCTTTCCATATAGTTCTCTGTCTGATCTGCCTTCTTTTACCATCCCTGGGATGCCATTCTCCTACTCTACTCTAACAGTCCATCAATAATCTGTTCGTCGCATGAAGTGTCCTGCCCATGTCCACTTTTATGATATAGAATATTTATCATCTATAATTAATATAGATTGTCACATTAAATCATTGATTGTGACTCGCCTTCCATTTTCATTAATTTGCTCTGTCTTATTTACATAAGAGTTAGTCAGCATCCCTACTCCCTGAACCCTACTTGTGGAACAGTCATCCTAACCTTTCCATGACTTGGTTACTTTCATAAGACGTACATTGACAAATATTGAATTAAACTTCCCGGCACCTTTTAAGTTCTTCTCCATTGTAGTACTTGATAAAGTTGTGCTGCGATATGTTCACACTCTCAGCAAAGTGAAATTTGTCCCAATTTTGGAAACTGGTGACATTTCGAAGCATTTGATGGCAGAGGACAAGTGACACTAGGTTAAAACTGACCTAGAAATGGTAGAAGAAAAAACTGCTGAAATTTCTTAGTGCTGTCTCTTCTCGCTATCCTGCAGCAAACGCGTAATGTAGTTTTGTGATGTGTTCCAAATCTCCTGAACACTGAGAGTAAGTGAATGGAAAATGACGCCAATCAACACATTAGCCACTACTTGAGTGTGGAAGGGTGACTACTGCCCAAGAAGAGTGGTGATTACTCCCCAAGACGAGTAGGAAGGATACTTACTGCTCGCATGATGTCGAGTGAAGAATGGTTCAGCTGTCCTGAGTGGATAAGCTTTGTCTGATGTCTGGGAGGCTCCGTCCAACCTTTTATACTGCAGCTCGAGAGAAGTATAGCCAACAGCGGAAATTGTAAGGACTATATATATAAATAAAATAGATTTATTTTTCCTATATGTATTTTCTATTGAGTATATCCCAAGATCAGTGTAGGACAAAGGTGAGCGGGTGGGGCAGCGGACAATAAAGCTTACATTTAAATTAGTCCATGTAGTCACTCGTACAAATGTGTGTTGTTTTTGTGCGTGGTGTTGATGTGTTTGTACACGTGTGTATAGGATGGTAATGCCATTCTTACATGAATGTATGAAGGCTTCGTGCATTGGGTATAAATTTAAATTAAGAGATTGCGAAACATGTGGGAAGGACTTAACATGACAGACATCAACCACCTTCGTGTAATTTTCTCCCCAACATTTATTAATTTTTTTTTTTCAAAGGCTGATTAATTCCTGAGAATAATTTGGTGACAAGAACATGTCTACGGTAAATTATAATCGTAATCTAACTTGTACCATCACTGGGAAGATTCCAATCCCGCGTTCATGTGTTGGCACAATGGCATACAAACCTTCATCTTGAAAAATGGCAGAGTAAAGTATTGTGCGTCACATATAAAGTATTGTACATCAATAATCTGTTCGTCGCATGAAGTGTCCTGCCCATGTCCACTTTTATGATATAGAATATTTATCATCTATAATTAATATAGATTGTCACATTAAATCATTGATTGTGACTCGCCTTCCATTTTCATTAATTTGCTCTGTCTTATTTACATAAGAGTTAGTCAGCATCCCTACTCCCTGAACCCTACTTGTGGAACAGTCATCCTAACCTTTCCATGACTTGGTTACTTTCATAAGACGTACATTGACAAATATTGAATTAAACTTCCTGGCACCTTTTAAGTTCTCGTCCACTGTAGTATTTGATAAATTTGTGCTGCGATATTTTCACATTTGTCATTTGCATCAGATTGAAACATGTTATTAAAACTATTTTTATTAAATATTTCAAGGCCATTTATGTTATAAATATAATTCAAGGCCCTTTATAATATAAATAAATAAATAAATATATATATATATATATAT
>JAXIVD010011732.1:5000-10747 GCA_036785275.1 Cancer borealis
ACTACTACTACTACTACTACTACTACTACTACTATTACTACTACTATTACTACTACTACTACTACTACTACTACTACTACTACTACTAGTAGTAGTAGTAGTAGTAGTGATAATAATAATGCAACTACTACTACTGCTACTACTAATATTAATACTAATATTACTACTACTAATACTACTTCTTGACTACTACTTGACTACTTGGTTTGATGGAAAATGCATCTTATCATCATCATCCACTCTTGCCATCCATCTAGACTTGTTACTTTTTACCTCAGCAACATAATTTCCTCTCCTCGCTGCGTTTCCTAATTAATTCCCATCCTGACTAATCTTGAATGTTGACTCATATCTCAATCTGACCTTGGGTTCACCGCGTTTTACTCTAACTGACGTATTTTCACGTATCACTACTTCAATTTCCCATATATATATATTCGTGTAATGCTCCTAACGTGACCTTGACCTCGCCTGAACGTACACTCGTGTTTCCGTACTTCTGTGGTCGTTTCCTCTCCTCATTTTCAGTTACAGTGATCGTAGTCTATGGCCATTCTCTGTAATTCTCCTTTTCATCCTCATAAATGGCCCTTTTTTTTGTAACTTTCTGATATAACCCTCCAGCGGAACTCACTCAAAGTAACCCTTCCTAATGACCTTTTCTTGTGACCCCTTCTTGTGAACCTTCTTTGTGATTCGTCCCTTAACCCTTCCATGAACTCCTCTGTGACCTTCTATAGTGATTCTTCCTCTGTGGCCCCTTTACGACCTACCCTTTTGACTCTGCTTGTGACCCTCCCTGTGGTCCTCCTGAGCCTGACCTTAGCCATCCAGGAAGAATAAGGCTCGTCGAAGAGGGCCCACACTCTGGGTCTCGTCCTTTGCCACCACGATGTCCGTCCATTGAGGTAGTCTTCCTCGTAGCCAAACTTGCGAGCGATCGCTTCCTCGGAAGGCTGGTCGGTGTCCACGTCCAGCTTGTCAAGAATGGCCAGTGTCGCCTGGAGGAGTGTGAGGAGACGAAGGGACTACGTTAATCAAGGCACGTACAGAGACATGGCATGCGTGGAAATGTGGATAATCTGGATTGGATACAAAGAGTATTGAAGTGTAATAGTTTGTAAGTGAAGGACATGTGATGGAAATGACGAACAGAGGAAAATGTGACGATTGATGGAATATCACAGTTTGTACATCTAATGGTGTGGACATACTAGAGAACCTTGAACTGTGCCATGCTGTCTGGAAGGCCTCAGAAACAAATTTAATCACAAAACTCGGGTGAAACAAACGAAACTTTACAATGAAAGAATCTTGGAATCTTGAACTGTCCTGATACAAGATGGGAAAGCCAGAAAGAAAAGAACTGATACAGGAAGCTACAAATCTTCTGAAAACTCCCAAACTGTTCTAACATTCATCACAGTGAATACAATCCCCTAAAAAACACTTTAAAAATATAGGTTCAAACATAGAAGTGGGGAAAAAGCTAGAGAAAAAACACTCGAAGGTCCCAAAGCAAGAAACGTAAAAAAAAGTTCAATTACGAGCATAGTATTTTTCCGAGTCAGCGGGAGTTTTGGGGTTATGTTGTTTTCGTTCGTGTTTACTCGCTCGCGGAAAAGACAGGAAGGGAAAAGAGAAGAGGGGAAAAAAAATGCGTGTTGAGGGATGAAGTGCGGAGAAAAAGGAAGAAGTGTAAAGCAAATAAAACGGAAAAATAGACCAAGATGATAAGAGCGTACAGAAATAGAAAAGTTTATTTTTTTTGTGTGTGTTGTGTGTGTGTGTGTGTGTGTGTGTGTGTGTGTGTGTGTGTGTGTGTGTGTGTGTGTGCGTGTGCGTGTGCGTGTGTGTGTGTGTGTGTGTGTGTGTGTGTGTGTGTGTGTGTAATTCATCACGGTCTTGCGGATCACACGCTGAACTCGTGATCGCCAGCTTTTACCCTCCCGGAGAGATCTTACAGCTCATTATAGCCCGATCTATGGGTAAGGTTGTGACCTTTCACACACCACACACCCAATCCTCCTGCTCAAGGAGGACAGTAACTGCTTGGTCATCAGTGAAACTTTGCACCTTGAGCAATACACGAACTCGAGCCTGCCGAGTGACAGGCCGAGACGTTACCACCGAGCTATCAAGTGTGTGTGTGTGTGTGTGTGTGTGTGTGTGTGTGTGTGTGTGTGTGTGTGTGCGTGTGCGTGTGCTTGTGCGTGTGCGTGTGCGTTTGCGTGTGCGTGTGCGTTTATTCTATTCACAGGTATCATATATGGGACAACCAAAGTTGTTGTGTTATATCGCCTTTAATAAGAGTGTAAAGGTAGACTATTGCCGGATGGTAGTGCTGGTACATGAGAAATCCATCGTACCTCCATGCCACTCGCTCTCATCATGGCACTTTTCTCCAGTTCCTCTTTGCCCTCTTGCTTCCTCCAACCCTTCCACGTTCCTTTGACCCACAACCAATACTCTACGATCCTGTCTTTGTTTCTCCACCACTTTCCTTTACCACGGCAGTTCTTTCCTGTTTTCTCTAATTCTCCTTTCCTTTCCGTGCCGCTACTTCCTATTTCCCCTTGTTCTTCCCTCTCTCCTCTGCTCACCTGTGTATCGCGGTGGATTGTGTAGGTCATCCAGCAACAAGGCTCCACTTGATTTGAGTCGAGACCCCAAAACTCCAGCTCTTCCTCGAATAATGGCCCACACACGTTGGTCGGATAGTGCAGCTTGCCCGTCCTGAGAGAGAGAAACAGAAGGGGTGATGATACGTGAAGGGGAATGATTGGCAGGGTAATGTTATGTTGGAGTTAGGCCTGTTTGGCTGGTAAGTGTCGAGGAAAGGTGAACAGGTCTGCAGGACAGTATCAAGGGGGTGAGGAGGACGTGGAAGAGTGTGTTTGAAGAATAGGTGAAGTGAAAGAAGGGTAAGGGTACCTGGGCGGGAGAGAATAAAGGAAAGAGGAAGCGGAATAGAGGAAGGAAAGGAGGTGATGGTAGTAGGTAGAGGGAGTGTGGCTAGAGTGGATGGTGAGCTTCATGTGTTGTGAGTTTGTTGAGTGGAGGGGAGGTGTTAGCTGTTGACGTACACACAAACACATTTTTTTTCTTCTTTATTTCTAGTTTCATTTATTTTATTTACTCTATTGCATTCAAGAAATTTTTTTTCTTTATTCGCTATATACTTATTTTGATAGGAGGTAAGCTGACTTTACAAACTCAATAAAGTAAGTCTGGATAAGTCAACACTTAAATTACTCTCTTCCTTGCAGCACGAGTGGCCCAGCACCTGAACCTCACCTGGATGGCCCCGGGACACTTATCTCAAGCCTGGCAGGTAAAACTCATTAAGAATTTGCTCTTCTCTGAAAATAATTTCTTGAAAAATATTTCTCTTTTCGCTGCAGTATTACTTTGAAAATAGTTCTTAGTATAATATATATCGGAATATTTATTTTTCTATCCTTCAATATAATGTATCTCGTGAGCATTGGACCAGCAATTTATTTTGTTATATTTTTTATTGTGCGTAGTTTTTTTGTTTAGTGTTGCTTGCTGGGGTTTTATCCGTTTCTGCTTCAGCGCATTTACATATCTCGTCTTATCTTCTGGTTGCCGCGCCTGCTCTCAGCCGGCACTCAGTTTTCCAAATGGCCTGCCACTTATCTTGACGACGATACCGCCTTCCCAACCATGAATGGCCAATTCTTTCTTTTGATCATCGTGTAAAGAGTAAACAAGGATCTCACTCTTTAACATATCCAATCCGGCCTCACTCTGACCTTCCGTCTTCCCTCTGACATCCCTTTACCCAAACAACCATTGCTTGAGTCTTTCACTTCCCGACACCCTCTCTTCTCCGGCCCAACTTCGCTCTGCCCTCTCCTGATTTTGATGTAAAGGACAGGAAAGGGCTGGGTCCTTAACACATAGTGGAGAAACACTATTCACCTCCTGATTGGACCAGCAAAACTAAAGACCAGAACAATTATCCCAATGGCTGGAACAATGATCCCAGTGACCACAACAGTGATGTCAGTGTCCAGAGCAATAATTTACTGTGATTGGAGTTTCACCTCAATTCCACAGAAACACTTCTTGAATCCTGAAAGCTGGAACAACTTCCAAGTCAACTGTTCCTTTCTTCTCCTTTGACATCCTACCTTTCCCCTGTTACCTTACTCTATTTTTCTTCCTTTACTTCACCACAGACACCTCCTTACTTTTGTTTCCCACCTCCTCACCGTATTCCTTCCACCGGCGGACAGGAAAACATCTCCTGCTGAACTTCCCTCATTTCTTCTCTTCCTTCTTCCTCCTCCCCTTTTATTTCCATCTACTCCATCCTCACGTCAGGCTACAACAACGCCTTCTCCTCCTCCCTCAAGCAAAAGCGGCAGTAATTAGAGTTGAGCTTATGCAGATAATGAAGGGCGTCTTTGCAAGCATCCAATTATTAAGTTATCCGGCCTCAGGCGATCACCTGACCATGGCACCCGAGGCAATTAGGAGATATGAAGGAGGAGGAGGAAGAGGAGGAAGAGGAGAAGGAGGAGGGACAACGAGGAAAAATATGACGGATGGTAAAGGGAAAATTGAAGAAACATTGTTATAAATGAGATCGAGAGAGGAAAAATGCGAAGGAAGAAAAGGGAAAGGAGGAGGAGGAGGAGGAGGAGGAGGAGGAGGAGGAGGAGGAGGAGGAGGAGAAGGAGGAGGAGGAGGAGGAAGAGGAAGAGGAAGAGGAAGAGGAAGAGGAAGAGGAAGAGGAAGAGGAAGAGGAGGAGGAGGAGGAGGAGGAGGAGGAGGAGGAGGAGGAGGAGGAGGATCGGTAGAAATAAATGAAGAGGAGTATCGCCGGAATAAGCAAGATTGAGTGAAAAGTCAAAAATGAGGCAACAAGGATGTGAGTATAAAGTGCAACATTTTGGGGCTAGTTCAAGCCACTTACATAACCACACACACACACACACACACACACACACACACACACACACACACACACACACACACACACACACACACACACACACACACACACACACACACACACACATATACACACACACACATACGCACACACATACATATACACACAGAAAGAAAGAGAGAGAGGGAGAGAGAAAGAGAGAGAGAGAGAGAGAGAGAGAAAAAAAAAAAAGAGAGAGAGACAGAGAGACAGGAAGACAGACAGACACACAGACAGACACACAGACAGACACACAGACAGACATACAGACAGACACACAGAGTCACACAGAGAGACAGACAGAAAGACAAACAGACAGAGATACAGACAGAAAGAAAGAAAGACAGATACAGACAAACAGACAGACAGACAGGCAGATAGACAGACAGACAGACAGGCAGACACATAGACAGACGATTGAAGGTAAATGTTTTTTTTATTATGTATTTTATCCCAGACAAACGTAACGGGCAAAACACAGCTTTTAAGGATATATCTTCGAGTCGGACCCAGACTGGCGAATCTTTCCCAAGAACTGACGGTGAATGGTGGTTCACAAAAAAGAAAAGAAAGCCTTGGTGCGTATTCAGCACAGGAGCTTGCGTTTTCGTTTTACTTCAATATATAGATGAATAAGACATGGAGAGTTTTCTATTTATACTGGGTAGATATATTAGGAACTCTTTATTGATACGGTAAACATGGCAAATAATACAGCTAGTGTTCATTGTGGCTGGATGAGCGTGCTACTAGTTAAGGAACATAATTCTCAAACCTCAAA
>JAXIVD010011733.1:0-10741 GCA_036785275.1 Cancer borealis
GGGGGGGTTATTGTTACACCCTACCACTCAACCTCCTTATCCAAACCCAAACTCACCCTCAAATCCCTTCACCTTTATCCTTTTGATCTATCTCTTCCTCATCCACACCACACAACTCAACCCTCATCAGCCCTATACACAAGCCGACCTTATTCAAGCCTCACCGCAGTCCCTCTTTCATCCCGCCCCTCACTACACATGTAAACAGGACTCTCAGAAGCATCTTAAGACGGACAGAAGGTCGTGGATCAGTTGATGGTTGGCTGAGCGAACACACGAGGAAGACTGATAACACCATTGCGAGGACAGCAGGGAAAGGAAGAGATGAGGGAAAAAAAATGGGAAAAGGGATGGGTAGGAAAAAAGCCGTTTTAGATTAGCGAACGCGAGAAAAATGCGTGGCTCATTATGTTTGAAAGAGAGAGAGAGAGAAAGAGGAGAGAGAGAGAGAGAGAGAGAGAGAGAGAGAGAGAGAGAGAGAGAGAGAGAGAGAGAGAGAGAGAGAGAGAGAGAGAGAGAGAGAGAGAGAGAGAGAGAGAGAGAGAGAGAGAGAGAGAGAGAGAGAGAGAGAGAGAGAGAGAGAGAGAGAGAGAGAGAGAGAGAGGGTTATTGCAAGATGAAGAAGACTAAGACTAAGAGTTTGCTGTTTGTGTTCTTCTGCGTTTCAGTGTACCTTACTGACAACGTCAACAACAGGGGAAAGGCTGCACAATCTCCATCCGTTCCTAGAGACAGGCTGGAGTACCTGCAGGGTGTGGCGGGCGAGGTAAACAGTTCGTAGTCTTGGAGGCGCGCATTTCACATCATCACCTGACCAGAATATCACCTTAATTGGGCAGTTGGAGGTAAAAGGATAGGTGTGTACATTAATGGCGATAGTCATCACAATGTTTATACTGAGACGTCTCTCACTCCACAGGTAGCATATGCACTTGTGTCATTCCTTAAGCTGAATTTCATGTGTAAACCCCCTTACACGTCATCGTATATATGAAAAGTGAATATATTTGTAAGCTTTTGTTACTGTTAAGGCTGGCATGATTCGTGTATGAAGATTAGTTACACTTAAAATATAAATGAACCAAAAATCTTATCTTGATTTGTATGATGTGCCGGGATCAGTAAGTGCTTCACAACTCTCACGTTACACCTTATTTCCATTAATTTGACGGACATTTCAGTTTGTATGTCACCTCTCCGTCAGTATATGTTTTGCCAGACGTTGGTGCAGGTGTGTGTCCGGCTGTCTGCACCGATCCTTCAACAGAACCCCAGCCGTTCTTACCTTTATAATTGCTGTACCGCCTAGCTAACCGCGCAGTTGTAGCCTTTTTCCAAGAATGCGTAGCTATTTCCTACTGTGTCCTTCCTTCACCATTGCTGATTCTTTATTTGTTACCTTTACTAGAAAAAGGTAAGGTAACAAATACAAAATCAGAAATAGCCGAAGTATTAAATTATTATTTTGCATTTGTCTTTACCGTTGAAGGCACCTATACAATCCAGAAAATAACCCCAGCTCAACCTAACTTAATTCCTTTTAAGCGATTGTGACTTTACTGAGGATGCTGCAACTAAGGCACTTGATAAGATTAAAGTACATAAAACTCCTAGTCCTGATTGTATTGCACCGAGAGTTTCAAAAGAGGCAAATTATCAAATCAGCAAACCTCTTGCAATACTATTCAATAAATCTTAAAATTCTGGAAAAAGTCTCTGATATTTGGAAATTAGCAAATGTTACTCTTATACAAAAAAAAGTAAATCACTACCAATTAACTACAGCCTGACATCCGCAGTTAGTAAGTTAATGAAAACTATAATACGTGATAAAGTAATGACTTTCCTAGAAGAAAACATCATTATTAATCATTCTTAACATGGTTTCCGTAACAAACGCTCCTGCCTAACCAACCTCCTTGACTTTTACAACGATTTATTCAACATATACGACGAGACAAAGGCGGTAGACATAATTTATTTTCACTTTCAAAAAGCTTTTGACAAAGTTCTCCATAAGCGATTACAAAAAAATATTTGAGTCGCATGGCATAGCTGAGAATATTCTTAAATGGCTGAAAGACTGGTTCTCCGAGAGAAAACAACTTGTGTCATAAGCGGTAAGTCATCGAACAGGCATGACGTTATAAGTTGTGTACCACAGGGCTCAGTACTTGTGTTGTGCCTGAACACTGCGCTTACTCACAGTTCAGGCTGAGGTCGCTGCCACCACCCTGCAGATTGCAATTCAATGCAACCTGCAAGGACTTAACATTACGATAGTGTGTCGAGAGCAAGGCGGGTGGATCCATTCTTCTTGGTCGTCGCGTTCTCACAGTAGACGTTTGCAGGATGACAGCGGGGGTGTGGGTTGCACATTCATTGCAATAGTTCACTCACTCACCTCAAACTCTCACTCACCTCAAACTCTCACTCACTCTGGTTAAGTAGTAAACATGTTTATTTGAGTAAAAGTAGGTACACGTGGTGTGACCGAATCAGGACGTCTGCTCTCGCCCAGAGCCAAGACTGAAGTGAGCCCCAAAACTTACAAATAACAAAAATGCGAGATGAACAAGAGACGATTCAGGGGGAAGCATACGTATTTAGTGTGAATAGATACTACAGAAAATCTGTTAATCCCTGGGCCCGAGGGACTTTGGTGGGAAAGGGAAGAAATGTGCAGGTGTCCATGGCGGCGAGGTCAAAAAGGATTAGCGCGGTCAAATGAATCTGATACCCGCACCTGGGCAAAACTTGTAGCTATCTCCGGACACCTGTGTCAATACATTAATGCACAAACCATTGTAAATACATGCATACACACACATTAATATATTAAATATAAGTTGCAAAAGTACACTTGGTCCCATTCTTTTCTAATGTATGTCAATGATATTGATGAAGGCCTCACCTGTAAGATATCAATATTTGCCGACGATACGAAAATCAAGAGTAAAGTAACGAAACCACCCAAAACATACAATTTCAATCAAACCTTGACACCTTAATCAAATTGGTCAGAAAAGCGCCAAATGAAATTTAACGTTGATATATGTAAAGTTTTGCATATCGGTAACAATAATCAATACACACAATATATAATGAATGGCTCCGAGCTCTCCAAGGTTAACAATGGAAAAGACTTAGGGGTAACTATTAATAACGATCTTAAACCAACTAAGCATTGTTCAGACGTGGTTAAGAAAGCTAACAAACTGGTCGGTTGCATCGGAATAACTTTTAAGTGTAAATCTGACAGTTATCCTTACACTTGTTAATGAACTCGTACGTCCTTATCTAGAACACTGCATTCGATTTTTGTCACCATACAAAGAAAAAGATATCAATAAGCTGGAGAGAATACAAAGAAAAGTTACTAAAATGATCCCTAGATCCTTACGAAGAACGTCTTGAGGATCTGAACTTATTCAGTTTATCCAAACGTAGGCTACGAGTGATCCTAATTGAGCTATTTAAATTTTACCATGGTTTTGATGATATTAACATAAACGATGATGTAGCTACCGATCTCACAAACACCATTCGTAATAATGGCTTCAAAATCATTGGTAAGCGTTTTAGATATGACGAGGCAAAGCACTTTTTCTTTAATAGAATCGTAAATATTTGGAGTGCACTACCAGCACGATTAGTTAACAGTAACACAATAGAATCGTATATGAAAAAGCTTGATAAGCACTTAGCATCTATCCACATTATCGTGTATTTAATTCATGTGTAATTTTTTTTTTTCTTCAGGTGTAGTAATAGCATAGACTACTCCTGTCTTCTCCTTTCCCTATGCAAATTCCATGATAGTTTGTATATGGCACATGTCATCATTTCTTTTTCCGGCCAACTTCGGTTGGAGGGAGGGGTTGTTTGGGAAGGAGCCTTCCACTTTGCTGTCCTTTTATCTCTATCAAGTAGTTATTTTGTAGTAGTGTAACCTCGTTAGATCCAATGGGACTGTTGCTGTCTGTTCTTCCTTTGTATTCCTTTGTACTCCTTGGTGGCGTGAGTGTGTCTACACTGTAAAAAATAAATTGTAAATTTTACAGAAAATTTACTGTCATCCATGCTGCCAAACATTCTCTGTAAAATTTACAATGTTCTGTAAACTATCTTTTCAGTAAAATAAATACAGTTTTTTCTGTAAAAAGTTTTACAGAAATTATCTGTAAATTTACATATACTTTAAACACTACGGTACAAAACACATTTTTCCTTTAAAATATTTAACAGAAATGATCTGTAATTTTTTTCTATTTTCATATCCCTGTATTTTTGTCTAGCATTTTACCTGTATTTCTTCCACAATAGAGCCAGCAATAACTACAGTATTTGTAAGAACTTGCACATACCTTTATGAAGGTATTTACAGGTTCTCATGAATACCATAATTCATGCTGCCCTTTTCTGTAAGAAATTCAAGTAAAATATTGTACAAAAATATAAAAAAGTCAGTTCATAGAATATTTATGAATCCCTGTAGAAACACCTCCTTTGGAAAAAAATAATACAAAGTAGTTGATGATTAATATGCATTTTATTTTCAAGTACAAAGATTATATTCTTATTGAAGTATTCCCCATGATAGACATTACTTAATGACACTCATTGTGGAAACTTATCAGATCATGAGTGTCAGATGTCACCCTTATTATGTACAATATAAAAGTTTAAAAATATTTCATATAGTATCTTTAGTTAAATTCCTTATCTAAATATAATGATAGAAAAATAATCGAGAATGTTCCATTTAGAAGTGCGTTAAAATATCATTGGAAAATATAGTAAACTTCCACCTCTCTGCTGCCACTGTCTAGGTTGATGTCTACAAAACATCTAAAAGGATAAAAACAGTGTACATAATAAAAATGGTATTTTCATCTCTATAATGGAACACACAAGAATACCTATATGCATACCACAAATATATACACCCTATGTAATCTGTTGAGTTTGAAAGATATAAGACAATATATACTATGGTATGTAGAAGTGCCTTACGTACAATAAAACCAATCTCCCACTTACCAATACATACTCTGATCGTGAAAGGAGAAAAGCTCACTGCTTGTGTCTTGCAAGGTAGGTGAGGCGCGACGGGATACCAATCACACAAACCATCATACCAGTCACTTCTGGGCACTGGACGGGGGAGTGGCGGTTGGGCGGAACTTGGCGCGCCGCGCTGCGGCGCGCTAAGTTCATAACAACTGACGATTGTGATGCACGATATTGTGTACCCAGCTTACCTTCACTCTTTTATTCTATATGCCACGTTTCCTTAAAAAGCATAATTGCTTTAAAGATCAACTGAGACAGAAAAAATAGCTATTTACCGTACAATCCATTGTTTTGCTCTCCACAGCACAATGATGATGATGGATATTCTCTTCTCATAATCTCTTCTCTACAGGATGTCTATGACCGAACAAAATCACATTTGCGCTAAATGTTTCTTTTACCTACATTAGTTTTCAATGCATTACCTTGTGCTCAAAGAGTATGTATAAGCTACACGTAACACGAAAAAGAAGCAATACCTGGCAATGATTTGGATTGGTAATGCCAAGTGTAGCAATATGAATAAATGCTTTCAAAGAACCGTCATTTTACTACTTTATAAGACATTGTCATGTTCATTAATGTATCCGTAAAGAATTATTGTTATATTCCAAATGTTTCACTACGAGTAAATTTTTAAATATCAAACATAATATAAGTAATCTACACCATTTACAGTCTAGCTATATTCTGAAATACAGTTATTTTCCTGTATATCAAATAATCATAATTAAATACTGTTTGATTATAATAAGATGTCCTGGTGGTTCGTCACATCCTTTTTCTAGATTATAAACATTTAGCAATGAATGCTCTGCAGAAATAAGAACATTAAAAGGAAAATGCTTATCGCGTACAACGGTCTGAACTGTATTTTCAATTATAGTGATTTATCTGTTGGTATTTACAGATAAAAGTCTGTAAGAAAAATTCTTTTTTTTACAGTGTAGTTGGATGGGCAGTGAGGGTCTCCAAGGATTACTGCATTATATGTTAAGCCTCGCCTCCTTGGTCTCAACCACCAATGGGCTGAGGAAGGGAAGAAGGTTGTGGTTTCTTCGGTAACCAGTTGTAAACCATCGATTTGAGTTTAAAAGTGACATGTTAGGTTTATATTTACTTCTGGAAGAAACATGTGAACCCAACACAAATGGCTTAGCAAGTCCAGCATAATGTGGTTTGACAAATAGTGATACTTAACTTACATGCATTCTTTTTTTGAGATTAGTCCAGGCCAAACTTCAAATCATCCCTGTTAATCCCTTTCGAAAAAATGAATGCGCATGCCTATACAGTTACAGTTACTTGGTAATGAGTGATGTGATGAAGAGAATGTGTGCGTAATTAATTGACGGCATAAAAAAACAACGTCGACTGAATTACTCCTGACAAATACATATTTCGTTGCAGGTAATGTCCACGAAGTGATGGCGGTAATAAACATGATGTGGTGGCGGCGGCAGCAGTGGTGGAGTCAGTGGTGGTGTTGATGGTACCAAGACTGGGGTGGTGGAAGCAACAATGGTTATGGTGGTTACTGTGGTGAATGATCGTGACCGTGATGTTAATGATGATCTTGAGAATTGGAAGTAGTAACTGAAATGAGGTAAGTAATGGTAATTAGTCGTGGTGGTGATGGTAATGGAGCTGATTAGTCCTGGTGGTGAGAATGATGGCGTCGAGATCGTGGTCGCGATGGTTGATGGTGATGAAAGTAGTGTTGACGTCAGTGAGTTGAGATGTTTGTTGCGATGTTGTGAAAAACCTTCTGATACGTTGTCATACGTGTTGTGATTGCGTTAGAGCGATTACAATGTGATCATGTTTGTGTTCCCCACGTCACGCATGACACACACACACACACACACACACACACACACACACACACACACACACACACACACACACACACACACACACACAGACACACACACACACACACACACACACACACACACACACACACACACACACACACACACACACACACACACACACACACACACACACACACATACGCACACACACACACACACACACACACACACACACACACACACACACACACACACACACACATACATACACACACACACACACACACACACACACACACACACACACACACACACACACACACACACACACACACACACCACATAGTTTTCTGGGCGAGTGTGAGTGTGTGTTAATGGCGTTCTCAGCTTTCAGTCCTCGATGAGAAGGTTGGCCACCTCTCTCGAGACAATGGAGCGATTCCGCGGTTATTGTGGAAGATCTCAGGAGCAGAGTGGATAATTTGGAGACGCTGTGGCTAGGTGGGAGTAAATACAACACGCCTTTGACCTTGTATTGTCAGACACTATGAGCTGTGGTGCAGCTGTGACATTCTGGAGATTAGTCTTCATTTTTATCATTGCTAAGTCAGAAAACCATGTCGTCGATAGTTCTTTAGTAAGACTGTAGCTTTAATGCTCTTGTAGTAAAGAAAACGAATGTAAAATGATGTTGTTTTATGCAAGAGATTAATGTTATTCCTCAAAAGTGCAGCAGGTACGAGCAAGAGATAAATGAGAGAAGGTGGAGGGTAAGGTTGGACGTCCCTTGAGTCGCATCATTATTTGCTAACAATAAATTGTGTCCTCATAATATGGTGGCCGAGAAGCCACGAAGAGGTGGGCTGGACTATCGGGGCCGCTACGCATCTTTCAGTACCTGTGGCCTTTGTCCTAGTGGACGAGGCAGCAGAGACCCGCGGCGAGGCAGGTAAGCCCACCCATTGTCTCATTCGTCTCTCGTCACCCTTAGGGACTTGTCTCACTGAAATTACAGACATTACTCTCGTAATATTATTTTCTATACGTTTTCCACAAATAATTTATGGTTGGTGTTTCATAATATTGTTACGGAAGGCCAAACCAAAAATGGAGAATGAAAAAAGAAAATTAATGTCCTAAATTACAAGCTCGTCAGTTTTCTAAATGCAATTTGTTAAAGCTGTATCGATGGAAGATGAAAGTGAATGAATGCCACCCACGTGTATGGAATGATTTGTAGCTAGAAGTTATTGATCTATATCTTATTCCTTATTCCAGGGTTATCTTGTTCATCTCATCCCCTTGAGCACAATGTAATAATCTGTAGGAGCTGAGTATAGTGGCAGGATGGATAGGTCTGGGAAGGGGAGGAGGAAGAGGAGGAGAAGGAAGGGGAGACGAGGAAGAAGAAGCCATGCCACACACTCACCACGCCTTTCTTCCCTCAGGCTTCCGGAAACATCCCAGGGCCTCGCCGGCCAACAAGGATCCCCTGAGTGAGGTAATAACTCGACTGGCTTTTCCACGTCTCTGCGCTGACTGTACCTCCCGGCACGAGCTCGGGTAAACATGATGGAGGAAGGAAACTCGGGGATCGTGATTAACTCTCTTCTTCCTCCCGTGTACGAAGGGAAGATATAACGTTGCAGCATTAACTCGTATTTCTCGCGTTTTTTTTCTCTCCCTTTCTTCTTTACATATATTATTTATCGTCGTTGTAGAAGCCTTCTTAAAGGAGACGACTTGGGGAATGGTTTAAGGTCTTGTTATTGACGTTTAAATTAAGGGATGATGTAGACGAGTTTATTTTATGCGTGAATTAAATGTGGATAATATTAATAATTTTTATATATATTTTTCTTAGTTATGGGATGAACGTCTTGGGTGAAAGACAAGCAATGTGTTCTACTTTGGTTAGGAGTAAATTAACTGTTTGGTTTTATTGTGAGATGACTCGTGGATTAGTTGCAGTGTTTTTTTAAGTGTTGAGAGTACCGTATGAGTGAAGTGTGTATGAATAGCAATAAATAAACAGTTGCTTCACAAACAAGTGATATATAACTGTTTTTTATTTTCCACTAAACAAGAAGAAAAATCTTGGGCCAGGTGACGCTGTTCCGTCCTGCTGCTCATCCCTAATAACCCTGATTCAGGTTAGACTTAATATTGATAGCGATATTAACGCTGCCTGTATGTGGTTTTAATGAATCTACATATTAATCAACCTTAATTAATTCAATCACACGCCTAAGGAGACAAAAAGGGGCATTGAAGATTGTTTAGTGGTGCCGAATGGGGAATTAATACTACGAATAGGAGACTGTCAGTAGAATAAACGAATTACAAATACAATTATCTAGCAATCGACCCTGGTTTTATGGTCGTAAAGATGTTGTAATGTGATCATATATACACGAACTCACTATACATAAAAAATGTGTTACCATGCCACTTCGATACTGGTACATGTTTTACTTCAGCTGAGGCGGAAATGATTACGAAGCAGTGAAACACTTGACTAACAGTGTTCAAAGAGGAAAACCTATTAAAGCAGAAAGAACAGGACAACTTGATCTTCATTAATTTATAAAGATCCATTATTATAGGAGAAAAGAATCAGGTCACGCCTCATTCATATCGTCATCTGCTTGTCAGTACTCAGAACTATCGCACATAATTACTTCATTCAACTGAAAGGAAATTCTATCATAGAGCAGAGAAAAAAGATAATATGAAAAAAAAATAGGAATTCGCGGTCAGTTCCTTTCCCCTTACCTTCTGGGTCTCTCTACCCTCCTTAGTCTCTCCCCCACACACCCCCAAACCTCAATTCCACAGAGGCTCTTGTTCCTAGCCTGGCAGTGGGGCGTTCGAGCCATTTGGTGGAAAAAATAGGACTCCCCTTGTAACTTAGTGGATTAGCATGGCCTACGCTGTTTCTTTAATGGAATTCCATCGCACCCATTCTTTGTTTTCCACCTCTCTCTCTCTCTCTCTCTCTCTCTTCTCTCTCTCTCTCTCTCTCTCTCTCTCTCTCTCTCTCTCTCTCTCTCTCTCTCTCTCTCTCTCTCTCTCTCTCTCTCTCTCTCTCTCTCTCTCTCTCTCTCTCTCTCTCTCTCTCTCTCTCTCTCACACATATCTTCCTTCCTCCTTCCTTCCCTTCCTCCTTTCCATGGTTTCGTTCCCTTCCAGTCCAGAGCCCATCGTTTCGCCACTTCTTGACGTGTAGGTCCCAAGCTGGCCATTTCCTGCTTTAAGAGGAAAATGTCGATCCCAGGATAAGGCTAAAATGCAAGTCCAGTTGTCGAGGCCATTGTTCTGACATCCCAGTAAGAGAGAGAGAGAGAGAGAGAGAGAGAGAGAGAGAGAGAGAGAGAGAGAGAGAGAGAGAGAGAGAGAGAGAGAGAGAGAGAGAGAGAGAGAGAGAGAGAGAGAGAGAGAGAGAGAGAGAGAGCGAGAAGACAAATAACACAGGTGGAGGGGAATGTTTACTCTCGACTATCAAAGTAAAACACAAGTGGCATTAAGAGTTAGCGGAGCGAGTCTTCCTGGGAGTCGAGGGGATGTGATACACGCCGGACACAACTAAGTTTCGAGACGGCAATCCTGGTTATGATTCTGACGTGGCCAGTGAAGGTCGGGGCGCTGTCCACTTCCACGCCACGTATGAAGATAGAGGCCCGCAGGGGCAGCACCTTCCCGTCCAGTGAGGTGGTAGGGATGAGAGTGCCAGGAGGAAGGTGTCGTCGGAAGACCAGCATCACCTGTGTCTTCTCTGGAGCAAGCTCTACTTGCCATCGACGGCCCCATGAGACGATGGTTTGTAGAACATTATTGACGTGTGCGAT
>JAXIVD010011734.1:7500-10740 GCA_036785275.1 Cancer borealis
CCCGTTAAGCTTTAGTATTTTTTCTTTTCTTTGCCATCCGTATTTCTTTTTTTAAACAATGGATATATTTCTCTCTCTACCACTTTGTTTCTCTCTTCTTTGGCTTTCTCTCAATAATCTGCCCTAGAACCTCCCCTCTCTGCTGCTACAGTTATAATTTCCTTCATATGTCTCTTATTCTCTACTTAATTAGTTTATTTTTAATCATGATCTAATCTTTTTCACCTGCTCTCTAAGTCCGCTTATCTCCCTTTTAATTCTCATATCTAATCTATTTTACTCATCCTCAGTTCTCATTTTGTTCCATTTAATTTCCGCCATTTCAATCCTTTCTGAGTTACTTCCCATAAGGTTCCTTTACTTCGTGTACTCTAACCTTTTATTTTCCTTTTTTTTCTTTCTCACTATAATACATAATCCAACAGAGCAGCCTTCGAACTCTTCTCTCTGTGTTGGTGAGAAGATGGTTCTCTCCCTTGCTGAGTGATGTATTCAAATTTATTTATTCAAAACTTTTCCATCTCCATTATCTCACGCCTACAGTTGTCTTTTGTCTTTTTTCTCTTCATTATAATTTTTCTTGGGTTACATTTCTCTCTATTATCCTATACCCTCCATTTGTGTTCTTACATTATCCTGCTTCTCCTCTTCTTATGTTCCAACTGGTTCTCCTTATAACTCTATTTCACTATTATACCATTAGCTGTACATACTTATTTTTGTTCTTATTATTCTTATTCTTCTTTATTCTTGATTATCCTCACTACTTCCCTTGCCTTTCCATCACAGGATTCCTTATTTCCTGATTTCTGTGGCGCGGTGACTTCTTTTTTGTAACCAATATTTTATGTGTCATTCTGTCACTCACACCTAGTCATCGGGACCTTTTTTTCCACTTGCCTCTTCTTGTTTTCTAAGGTTACTTCCATTTTTTTCTCTTTTAGTATTCATGTAGTCTCCACCAAAGGGACGCCTCACACAACGTCACCATGTGTAAAGAGGATTTAAACAGCTCACCATATATATATATATATATATATATATATATATATATATATATATATATATATATTTTTTTTTTTTTTTTTTTTTTTTTTTTTTTTTTTTTTTTTTTTTTTTTTTTTTCTCGATAAAATCGTCCATTCGTACTACTACTACTACTACTACTACTACTACTACTACTACTACTACTACTACTACTACTACTACTACTACTACTACTACTACTATTACTTCTATGGCAACATACTGTTATTTCCTTACAATTTGTGTATGTGCTCCTACACAACACTTTCAACCAACCCTCAAAGGACGTGGGTATCCATTTTCTTCTGTTATGTATGTGGGAGAGTCTTTTAAGCCTCAACGCTTACATAATCAAACAGCAAGGCACGAGGAGGCTACCACAGTGCGACAGAATACAAAGGGTTCTAAGTTGAAGGAGTTTACTTTTTATGCGACGCGGTAGGATTGAAGTTTCTTTGACTTGTTGTATAAACTGATTATTAGTTGTCTTTTGTCATCTCTTGTCTTCACTTCTCACATCCCTCTCATTAAAGGCGGAAAAAATATCACGAATTGTGTAATAAAGTCGTATGCTAATTACTTTGATGAGTGATATAATTATCTATTACATAAGTCAACGTTATGTGTGTTTTGTATTAATTATTGAGTGTCACGTGTACTGTAACAATCTTAACACTTCGTAACGGCATACTGGCACGTTGTCACATTATAGAAACGTTTGATGAGAGAAGTGGAGTAACTTATTGCCGGAACATATTATATAAACACATATGAAAACAAAACAAACTAAGAACATCAAACCTGCAACTTTGCCGCCTTTCCTTCCATTTAAAATGTAGGGAGACAAACTTTCCCCTAACACTTTATCGTTGCACTTGCTTTAATTAATAACTTCCCCAACTTCCTCAGAGATCCGAAGAAGTTTCCTCTCCACGTAAGCTTAGGGGAGCACCGCGCCCTACCCAAGCGCACGGCACCAGTCGCCCACGCCATCTACCACCCTAAGTTCAGCAGCTCCTCCAACTTCGACAATGACATAGGAGTCTTGGTGCTGGAGGAACGCCTTGTGCCCTCCCCTTCAACGCCCTGCCTCCCTGGAATGGGTAACACAGCCTCGTTTCTCCCTCCTACTGCCTCCTTCTATCCTCTTTCTCAGTTCCCTGTTCCTCATTAAGATAAACTCCTCCACTTAACCCTCCTAACAGATAACTCAATTATCCAATCATTTCCCTTCTAAACCAAGTCCTCCTTCTCGTGTTCTCTTAACTTTCCACCATTAGGGTTAATTTGCATTTTAGCTGAGCTGCTTTTAGTATTACATGAGCCTTGCATGTGAGGTGAATTTTTGGGTGTTGATGTTAGTGATGAAGTGAAGGTAGATACGTGAGATGGTCTTATGTGGTGTTGTGTCTTGTTATAGAGTTAGGGTAAAAGTGGTGTATGCGACCAGATGATTTCGTTTATTTTATATTCTGTTTGATGTACGTATTTGTAACTTCAAATAGAGTGTGGAAGTGTTGTAGTGTTTACATTCACACTCACACACATACACATACACACACACGCAAACACACACGCGCGAGCGCACTCTCACACACACACACACACACACACACACACACACACACACACATACACACATACACACACACACACACACACACACACACACACACACACACACACACACACACACACACACACACACACACACACACACACACACACACACGTGTACACAATTAAAATTTTACCCGCATCTGAATACTCTCGACCAAAAGAATAAACCACATAATTAATTTTGAATAAAAAACAACAGGATATATTTTCTGACATACTCTCTCTTAACGCATAATTTTTTCTCCAGACAAGGAAGTGACGGAAGGAACAGAGGTGACGGTGCTAGGCTGGGGCACTATCTCGGAGAACGGGAGTATAAGTGGACTACTGCAGGGCGCCAAGCTTGATGTCATGCCCCCGAAATTCTGCTCGGACGCCTACCCAATAAATTTCAACCCTAGTAAGATGGTCTGTGCCGGGAAGCCTGAAGGTGGAGCCGACGCCTGCCAGGTAAACACAGCGGGAGGAAACAAAGAAGGAGGAGACAAAGAGGGAGGGAAGGAAGTTAATGGGACGAGGTTGAGGTTAGGTTGAAGATAGGAGGAGGTAGTGGTGGAGGCAGAAAGATAATACAGGAAGATGAAAGGGAGTAAT